>VDFB02379583.1:0-68538 GCA_007258455.2 Sequoia sempervirens | reverse complement strand
GGTGGTGAAACGTTAGTGGAGGTTCGTGTTGGATGGTCCACATCGCATAAATTACCTTGTTTTGATTCAAACGACAGATTGGATGGTGGAGCCTAATAGGAAGAGGGATGGGTCATGAAATCCATTTCAAATGGTGAAGCCGGGGCGGAAATCCGTGAACGACGGTCCATGGGGAGACCTCTAGAATGGACCGAGACTTAGGTGTTCTAGTGAAGGTAAGCTCGAACGACGATGACCGAGGCAAGACCCACACATCAAAAGGAAGGAACTCGACAACCGTTTGAAATGACGACACACGAACATCTCAAGGGTGGAAACTCATACTTGCAGACCCGAATAGATCAAAAGATCCCTATGTTTTGGCTTCACGAATTTGAGCTAAGTTTAAGGCGGCTAAGTTGAGGGGTCCTCCCACGAGGGCGGGGCCAATGAAGGTGCTCGCCGTTTAAATTTTTTAAACATTATAAGGGATGGTGATGGTGGTAGTTAGGCTGTGGACCTGCAATGCATGGACACCCTGGCCCAAGAATGACCACGGGGAACTCTAGTTCTGTAAGTTGCCCACAAGAGATTTTCTAAGTTTATCCAAATTTCGTCTTATGGGTTTTGATCACCAAAGTTTGTTCTAGTTGATTTCTAAGTTCTCTTTTCAAAATTTAACAACTTTTTCCAAAAACTAAAGAAAATTTAAAGCACAACTTGCGGCAGAAAACCAACCTATGAGGCCCGATGAAGATGGATGAGCAAATGACTAGAAAAGCCTTCAAATTGGCAAATGAACTCGGTGGGCGTGGCAACGGCATTGGCAAGAGGCTTTGACTCATTTCTAGACTTTTGAAAAGTGAAAATGATAGCTCAAGATGGGCTATTTATAGAATTTGGTGCATTTAATGCCCCTCATTAATGCTCGTATGATGACATTCAGGGTTGGTGAGCAAGCATTTCAAAAATGACAGTGGGAGTGGTAGAGTCCGCTGAGCGGACGATAGTCAGGAGTTAGCCATTTGGGCGGTCGGTGATGAAAACAACCATCGATGTTGCAGGTTCTGTGACATGGGATGTTGTTGTGTGAAGGCCATTTAGAATGGATAGGGATCCAAGGAAACCCGCATAGAGCGGCCCGTAGGGGCAGACCTACGTTGCTCAAAGGATGCCGACTTTAAAGAATGAAGGCAAACAACTAAGGGAGTCCCGCAAAGGATTTAGGCCTTGAAAATTTGAAGGTGGCAAAACATGGTAAACTCAAAGTGACTCTTCTAAGATTCCTCAACAACTTAGGACATAAAATAGGGGCAGGTGAAACAAGGCAGCGGAAAAAGTGACCCGACGAAGCAAAAAGAGAGAGGGTCCCCGTTCCGAACGGGGCGTGTGTGCTATAGGCACAACACACACCAAATAATAATAATCTTCATATAACTACAAAAACTATCATACACCACAATTCACAACTAGTTTCCATCAACAACTTGTGCATTCTATCTACCCATATATAACACTAGAAGATGCACACTAATAAAATTATCAACCCACTATCAACTCATTGGAGCATGTTTCTACACCATCCACCCAACACTCTCTTTTAGTAGAGGATAGTTAGTTAGAAAGTATTTCCCACATAATATGCACCCTCTCTAACACTATTTTCTCTCTCTCTCTCCTTCTCTCTCTCCTAACTCTATAGTTATAGTATTTCATCACACCTATAAGAAATATCTAGATCCTCCCAAAATATAAAACAATACAAATACCTCAAATATAATACCAATTTATGTAGCCTAGACTAGGGAGTCTAATGGAAGATGACCTAATCTAGTAGCCTAACACTCAATCACATAGACACACACAATATGGAAGCAAAAAATATAACATGAACATAATAAATGTATAGATTTCTATAATAGAATACAACTTTATTGAATAAAATAACATTGTTATATATGACTATAGAAGTTCCTATAAATTTTCTCTTCTTTCATATATGAATCTAATAATCATAATATCCTCTTAATCCCCTCTAATCTATATATGGGTTATTCCTTTTCATGATTTCATATTACCTCAATTCAAATAGACATTCATTTAATCCTCTCTTTCAATCCCCCCAAATTTATGTTGTTTATGTAGGAGTTGAGAATTAGCTCACACCCAAGAATCACCGGAAAAATAAAAGATAACCTTCCACAAGAGAGTATGACAAGGTACTAGCTTTCTTGATATGATATGGTACAAATATACAAGAGCCTTGCTTAAATAGACAAGGTGAGAGATAAGATTAGACAAGATCATGACATGTGTCTTAATCCTATAACATGAGACAACTAACTCAACTTCAATATTAAATGACCTAGGACTCAAGAATTAAATTTCAAAAGATAAGATAAGATCTAAATACAAATTAAGAATTATATAAGGATTCATAGGTCCTAAGTAAACTTAACATATGAATATGACCTACTAGTGGATAAGATAGTTAAAACACCATATTCACACCAACACCTCACCTTGAGTGAAACTTAGGGAGGAAAAAACTAATGAAAATGATGCAAGGATGTAAGGATGGGTCACAATTACTAGGCCATGTTAGTTACCCATATAAAAATGATCTCTCATAAACAAAGAAAAGAAGAAAACCTAGTGGGAGAAAAATCCTAAAGAGAGAATGCATGAAAATAATCATATACAAGTGACAAAAGAAGTGATGAAAGGAGGACTCATCAACACCCCCAAGGACTATATCCACCATAAATATACAATCGATACCCCCATAAGAGGGAGCATGAGAGACTATTAACCCCCCCCGCCCCCCCTTGAAGATAAAACATGATCTAATATCTACAAAGAACTTGTCTCCCTTTTAGAAGAAACAAAACAAAGTATATATGTAGGAATGCTTCCCATTATAGATACAAATTGATAGGATGAGGCATGAAGATGTATGATGACCCATGAAGTCTAATAATGTCTCCTCATCCACTAAAGATGGAGATGCCACAATCGAATTAGGTACAAGCCCAATCAAAGAAGGTGAAAAACTAGGACTATTTCAAAATTGATGTAGAAAAATATCTAAAGATAATGATGATTTAAAAATAGCAGTGCAATGATTGTCATCAAAGAGGATAAATAAATCCTTAAATGCATCCTCCAAATCTAAAATGTGAGACTCCACAAACAAGTCAAAAATACTTGTCAATAAATCATCCCACAAAGATATATCTAAAAGACAATGAGTTACTACAAATAATCATTGGAAGCTTTCAAAGAAGAAACTTTGAACTTTGATGAAGCAATAGAATATGAAAGGTCCCATTGAACAAGAATTATGGGAGCCTCAATCAATGAATCCCTCAATAAATGACTCTGCACAAGGAATCACTGAAGGTGAAGGTACAAAAATCGTCTCTAATAGAGAACAAGGAGCATCTAAAGAAACATGATCCTCATCTTCTGAAGATTCAAAGTACTCCAAAGAATCAAACTCTTGAATACTATCATTTTATAGGGTATCCTGTTTGAAATATAAAGAGACACAATATAGTCTAAAATAGGATCATCTGAAAATGGATGAGTATTAGGATCTCCATATATCTCTCAAATTTTAGTCCAAAGAGCATGAGGACACTCAAAATAAACAAGAGAATTCAAAATTTCATCATTAACATACATAGCAATAACTCCTAAGACATGATCTCTTTTGCAATTCCAAGCAATTTTTTTACTAGGTGTACTTGAAGGGGAAACGATACCATACAAATATGACAACAAATGAAGCCAACAAAGATGTTTTATAATGACATGTCTCCATTGTTTATAGTTTCCCCTTTCCAAGATGATTAGATACGAATGAAATAAAAAACCCATAATGACCAAGATAAATCTCCAAATTTACAAATATAGAAACCTTGAAAATAAATTAGAAACCCCCAAACATGATGAATACTATAAATAAAGCCTTCCCAAAAAGATATAACTTCTTTAGGTGTTAAGATGTCCAAGTAATGAGCCACAATGAGATATTTGTAAAAACTGAATAAAATATACCTTTAAATATGGAAAAGTGCATGGATAAAAAATACATATCCTCAATGCCTTTTTGATACCGCAAGAATCGTGAAAAAAAAAGATCCATGACAAAAGTAATGAGCTTGAAGGCCTAAATGGGAGATCTAAATTCAAACAAAAATAGAATATTCTAGCAATAAAATATGATAATAAAACCTACACCACTGGAAATTTCTTAGACCAGCTTTTTGAGGATATCTCGTTTGCTAAATCCAATTTATCCAAGTCAAAAGTTATGGCGATTTTTTTTTTAAATTGCCCAATCAAGGTTTGAGGTGCCAAAATTAAACCCCTAGGGGCTGGCAAGTAGTTTCCCCATGCAACCAGAAGTTGATAGACTAGGACAAGTGCTGGTATGACATCTGTTTAACCCTCAAATTTAACACAATCCTTTGTGGTGGTCATTTGACCATTAAATTTAAGAGTAACCCAAAATTTTTAAAAAATCACCAAATTTTTATTTATTCAAAATATGAAGTATTTTATATGAAAATAGAGGTTTTTGGGCCTTTTGGATTCAATGGAAGGGTTCGTTTGACCCACAATTCTCTAAAATAAATCTACAATACAAATCCATAAAAAAGAACCCTAAATCTAGTATTTCTATCAAGTTTTTCTCATTCTCTAGGTAATCATATGATGCAAGAGAAGAGCATACTAAACTTTTCAAGATCCACCAATATTTTTAATCTAGCAATAGATCATGCACAAAATTACCCTAAGATTTGAGAAGGTGTTTGTAGGATTGATGCTTTGATACCATGTAGGAGCTAAAAATAAACTCACACCCTAGAATCACATGCAAAAATAAATATAACCTTCCACAAGAGAGTATTGAAACAAAAAGACAATAGATTTCTTGATATGATATGATACAAATGCATAATGGCATTGCTTAAATAGACAAGGTGAGAGATAGGATTAGACAATATCATGACATGTGTCTAAATCCAATAACATGAGACAACTAACTCAACTAATATTAGATGACTTAGGACTCAAGATTTAAATGCCAATAAATAAGATATGATATAAATGACAACTAAGACTTCTAGAAGGATTCCTAGGACCTACTAGTGGACTAGATAGGTAAAACACCATATTCACACCAACAACTTACTCCCTAAAATAAAATGAATATTTATTGCTTTGACAAAGAATTTTTTTAGTTCATGATGCCATCCAAGAAAAGAATAATTCATTTAATGCCCACTCTTATTTTCTCCTTATGTTCATTTTGATTCATATGATATATTCTATTGATGTTTTATTAGTTTATTATGTGATTCATGTGTTATACACCATTACATCAAATTTTTTATGTTTTTTTTGTGCCATTAAGGTGTTTTGATGGTGCATTTTATATTCTTTTATGGAGATTCTTTGTATGACCATCAAGGTGTTTTGATGAGGTTATGTACTAGCATTGTATTTTTGACTATGCATTATGGGGTGCATATGTTTTTGATAATATAAGCCGCATTTACAGGGTGCAGTACCCTAAACACAAGGGGCCACAAGGGCCAAAGTTTAGATCAAAAAATAAAAAAACTAGTAACAACATAATCCATAATAGAGACATAAAAAAATAGAAAAAAGACAACCCACCCGACAATAAACCACACACCACCCATCACCTAGCTATTCCCTCCTACTCCTCCATGAGGAGTTTCAACACATCACCCCCAACCCAATTTTCGTTGGATTCAACCTCAACAACCTTCTTGTCAACCTCTTATTTCAGCTCCATTGACAGAGTAACAAAAGAGTGGTGGATGATTTTGATCGTGAACCGAGTTAGCATTATGAACTTTCTTTCCAGTTTAGAAACACAAGCAACCAGATTATTGGGGTCTTCATCTTTGGCAACTTCCACTTTGGTAGTCTCCTCCACCTAAGTTCAATGATTGCATGAAATTAGTGTGGATTCCTCCTAGATCATCCTATTTAAGTTAGGGAAAAAACTTGGTCTTTCAACATGCTCTTTTGTCTCCTCAACAGTTTCCTGCTTGCTCTCCTCTCGACCATCATCCTGATCCGAACTACTAGAAATATCGTCAACATGCACCTCCTTTTTATGCTGTTCTAGTATATTGGAACCATAAACAATTTTCTGGTCAACCCCAATGCCAATACTTGCAGCCACCACCGTATCCCCTTGAGAATCTTTGTTAGTAGAGTCCTCATCTTCTTCATCTATGGGGGGTTCCTTTACCTGGAAAGTGGTGTCCTTTCCCTTTTTTAGTTCTATCTTGGATTTGGTGGATAATTTACCATCCTTCTTAGCGGGTGTATTTTTTAACTCATAGAGCCCTTCAATAGCTTTGGAATGAGCCAACCCCATCTCGCCTTTCTTCTTTTTGACATGAATTTTAAGCTTGAAATCCTTGGGATGGCTAGTGATGAGAGGGTTCTTTCTTTTAGGGCCGACAAAACAACCGGTGAGGGTTTGGTAGGGGATTGGTCAACTATCTCAGGTTCCACAATCCAAATGATAGAGATGGGATTAGGTTAGCAAAGGGCATATGTTGTGATCATGTATGTTAGATAATTTTAACATTTGTAAATTAAGTGTTATTATTGATAATGCATTTTATTTCCTAGATCATACTAGCCATAGATATCATTTATAGTAGATGTGATGATATGCTACCACATTGGTTGGATTATGTTGCTTTGACTATGAATGTGGAGTGGGTACACATAATGTTTAACCTAAGTGCACAAGAAATTTACAAGTGTTGGACCAATGGTTGATATGTGGAGAAGTTAACATGGATTCTATTTAGCCATCTCACCCTTCTTGGCTCTTGTGAATCCTTACGTTAACTTGATATGAATTGGTGGTGATTTTAGAATTTGTATGTTGTGAAACTTGTAAAGTGTGGTTAAGACCTTTTGGATGTGTTTGATTTCTCTTTTGCATTACATTTAATTCAACTTCAAAATATGTGTTTACAATGGTTGTGGAATATTTAGTTCTTACATAGAAAAAGGTCTATTGTATTATTTTATTTTGGTTAGAAGAAAATTAAATGTATTTAATTACTCTTTTGAAATGAGATATTTGTATTAGTAAAATAAATTCTCGTTAAAATATAATATAATTTAATTTAATTGATATACTTTCCTAGTCAACATAAAGTTATTAGTTATATCTAAATTAACATACAGTCTATTTAGTTAATTTTTAATTATTATTGAAATGTAACTTTGGCCAAAAGGAATAATTAAAAATAAAGAAGACAAGAAAAGAGGAAATAAAAATTTAAAAAATAGAAAAAATAAAAAAATGATTCAAGGAAAATAGAAGATTTTTTCTTTATTCATTCAATTTTGTGCTTCTTGCTCAAAAATCCTCTCTTCCCCTTAATAAAATATTTGGATAGAACTTGTGGATATAATTTCTTGAAGTGAGATTCAAATTGATGTGATTTGAGTGGGATTACTTGGAAGTGAGAATTTAGCTACATGAGCATGTGTTGCTCTTGAGGCAAATTTTCTCTTTTGGTTGCAAACTTAGAAAGAGGTAATATTCTATTTAAAATTAATTTGAAAATGAAATATTTTCCATTAGCCATACCCACATTAGGTAGAGTCACATAGTTTCATTTTATAAGAATTATTTAGAGTTTGATTTAAATTTAAATTTATATGTCTTAAATTTTAAGGTGTATCATGTGACTCCATTAATGAGGCTTGAGAATTATTATGGCTTTGACCTATTGAAGAAAAATAGAAAAATGCATTTTAGACCTCAAATGAATGATTTTTTTTTGAAACGTGTTGTCTCCTTAATCTTTTAGTATTATCCATATTTTGGAAAAGTTTCATGAAATTTTGCATTGATTTTTTTTTGCCAAACCCAATTTGTAAAATTTGAGTGTTGGACATTTAGGATAGAGTTATTTGATAGGAAAGGGGTGTTGGAAGTATGAAGGTGTTTTCATTGATGTCAACTAGTTGTTGTTGTCATTGATGTCAACTATGTCATGAAAGTTGGTTATTGATTGCATATGTCAAGGATATTTAGTGTATGCTCTAGGATGTGCTTCGTATTATTGCTATGCTTGTACAAATCTGAGGTATTTTTTTATGGCTATTGGTAGTTTCTATATCTAGAATTTGGGCTTCTAGATCATTGTACAGTGTGAGATATCTTCACCAGTATGTGAATTGTGTATTTTGACATGTCTGGTTGTGGTCCGGGAGAAATGTAGTTACTCTAGATTTCTCCATATTTTGGTTTCATGACTTGTGGTTCAGAGAGTAAGTTGATGAGGTCATGTTCAAGTGAAATTTTTTGTTCGGAAAGATTGGATTGTGTTAAGGATGCGTGTGCTTAATTTTTTTACACTATTGTTGCCGAAGTTGTGTTAAACACTACTCACAAAGTTCATGGAAGCATGTTGAGGTGTGTTGGGACTTATTTAGGTCCTCATTTAATATATGTTTAGGTCGCCCTCATTCTAATTCCACCGTAGAATGTTTTGGTGCCAACCTAATTTAAATTTGTAAATAAAAATGGTGTATGGCCAACCTTGGATGGGTTTCATGGTTGAAGACATTATAAGTACAAGTTGAGATGTTGATGAAAGATAGATGTGAGATATGTATGTGAGAAATGCAGTGAAAATTTCATGTTAGGGTTCCGAAGGCATCCGACATCTTTCATGTGAGATTGCAAGAGTGTGAGCAATTTATGGTGGATTTCTTATTGCATTGAGATAGTTTTCTCTCTATGACAATCCTCTTCTATCTTCTTTGTAATTTTGTGGCAGTGAGCTCTCCAACAATAAGCCCTTGTTGGACAGTGTGTCTTGTCTTGGTAGTGAGCCTTTGCATTTGGTTTTGGAATTCTTTATATTGTGAGCTAATACTCACCGTGGTTTTTCCCTCATTGGGTTTCCATGTAAATATGGTTTTATTGTGTACATGGTGTTATTACTTTCAGTTTCAGTTTCTGCACTTAATGATTCAACACATTAACAAAGTAAAGGTTTTGTGAATGTTTATTGATCTAAATTTTGGTGAAAGTTATAAAGGCTAAAAGTTGCTATAACTAATTCACATTCCCTCTCAGTTGTCTTGTTCAACAATTGGTATCAATGCTTGGTTCCTTGGAAGAGCTTAACCACTTAAGGAAGGTTCAGGATGGCGAACAAGATAGTTATTAAGTGCCCTAAGTTTGATGGCACCGACTACACTTTTTGGAAGAAAAAGATGGAAGGATATATGGAATACTGTGGATATGATGTTGAGAAGGCTTATAAGACTCCATACTATGCTTCTACTAATGGTCCAAGTATTGTTGATGAGGCCAAGGTGCATGAAGCAAAAAATAAGGAAAAATATAATCTGAAGAATAGCCTTTCACATTTAAAATTAGTTAAAGTTATGAATCTGAAGACTACTAAATAGGTTTGGGATGGATTGGAAAAAAATCATGAAGGAGATGGAAATTTTAAAGAAGAAAAGTTGCATAACTTGGAGGCACAATTCAAGATCCTACAAATGATTGAAGATGAGAACATTAAATACTATGTATAGAGAGTGGATGAGCTGGTAGGTGGAATGTGAGTCCACTTGGTGCACAAGTGGAGGAATCCAGGATAGTAAAGAAGATTCTCAAAACTCTCCTTGATGCATATAGTGAAAAGGTATATGCTATTGAGGGATTTGTAGATTATAAGACCTATACTAAAGATCAATTGTTGGGTACTCTAACCTCATTTGAAATTAGAAAGCCTAGTTTGAGAAATGGATCAAAGACAAAAACTTCTTTCAAGGCTACAAAAGTTGAAGATCTGGATGAAGAAAACATTGATGAAGTGGAAGCTAACTTTGTAAGAAGAATGAAAAATGGCTCTGGTAAGTATCAAGGTAAGTTACCTTTCAAATGTTTTAGTTGTGGGGGAATAGGTCATTATGCTTCATGATTTCCTAAAAGAGCTGAGAGGAATAAACATAGAGAAGGAAAAGCAAACAAAGGAAAGATGATCAAGAGAGCATATTATGTAAATGAAGATGTTGGTATTTCTAATGATGAGTTTGATTATGGAGATTTTGATGATAATGAATGCTTGTTATTGGCTATAAAAGATGAATCTACTTATGCTAATAATGGAAGATATGTGAAGGAAAGCACTCTGGAGAAAGTTGAAGGTACTGTAGTCTCTGCTCTTCATGCTAAACAAGAAAAGAACTATTGGGTTGTTGATAGTGGCTTCTCACATCACATTACTGATGACAAAAGTAATTTTGTTAAACTTGAAAAATATGATGGAGGCTTCGTTAAGTTTGGAGATGATACCAGTGCTAAGATTTGTGGGATAGGTTCAATCTATTTTGATGGAAAGCATGATACTGATGATCTCTACTATGTTAAGGGTTTAAGGCATAATATTTTGAGTACTGGATAGATGTGTAGTAAGGGATGTAATCTTGTGTTCAAGGATAAGAAATGTGAATTAAGGAAAGGATCCAAAACCATGATTGTTGTTGGAAAGAAGTTTGAAGGAAACATTTATCAACTTAAGGGTGCAAATGGAAATTGCTTTATGTCTTAGGTTAGTGATAGTTGGCTATGGCACTAGATGATGTGTAATATAAATTTTGACAATATGGTAAGAATCAGTGCAGTACAATCTGTGAGAGATTTACCAAAAATCACAAAACCTGTTAATGCTATGGTTGAAAATGAAATGGACATGAAAATCAAATTCTTAAGGTCTGACAGAGGTGGTGAATTCACCTCCAATGAGTTTAACATATTTTGTGAAGTTCATGGAATAAAAAGGAAATTATCTACTCCTAGAAATCCTTAGCAGAATGGAGTTGAAAGAAAGAACATAATGATTCAAGAAGCTACTAGAATGATGATCACTAAGGCAGGTCTACCAAAATTTTATTGGAGAGAAGCAATTCACACTGCCGTTTATGTGTTTAATCGAGTTCAAGCAAAAAATAACAACACTAAGACTCCCTATGAGTTGTGGTATGTAAAGATGCCTACTGTAAAGTATTTCAAGGTATTTGGAAGCAGATGTTATATCAGAAGAGACAAAGATAATCTAGGAAAATTTGATGCAAGATGTGATGAGGGTATTTTCCTTAGATAATCTACTAGAAGCAAAGCTTACAAATGTTTCAATAAAAGGCTGAGAAAGGTTGTAGAAAGTATAAATGTCAAGGTTGATGAAGCATTGAAGAATTCAATTTAAGTTGATGGATATGTATCAGATGAAACTAATTACAAAGAAGTAGAAGAAGTTGTTAAAGAACAAGAAAAGAAGAATGAAGAAGAAGAATCTCTGGTGGTGTCTCCAAAGACACCTAAATATGTGCAAAAGAATCATTCCAAAGAAAAAATCATTGGAGACAAGAGAAAAGGAGTGTTGACAAGAAGAAGAGCTGCTATTGCTGCTGAAATAAATGTGTTTACTTTCTACAGTTGAATCTAAGACAGTAAGTGAAGCATGTAAAGATGAGAATTGGATGAGAGAAATGGAAGAAGAACTTATGTAGATTGAGAAAAATAAAACCTGAGAATTGGTTCCTAGATCGATAGATAAAAACATAATTGGATCAAAATGGGTATTAAAAAACAAGCTGAATGAGAATGGAGAAGTGGTTAGAAATAAAGCAAGGCTTGTGTGTAAGGGTTACTCACAAGTAGAAGGTATATATTTTCAAGAGACTTTTGCTTTGGTGGCTAGGATGGAAGCTATCAAAATGTTTTTGGCATTTGCTGCTCATAAGGACTTTAAAGTTTTCTAAATGGATGTGAAGTCAACATTTTTGAATGGTGAGTTGGAAGAAGAATTCTACATGGAACAACCAAAAGGATTTCAGTTATTAGATCAACTAGATATGGTTTTCATATTAAAGAAGGCTTTATATGGATTAAAGCAAGCTCCTAGAGCTTGGTATGCAAGGTTGGACAAATATTTCATTCAACAAGGTTTCAGAAAGGTATTGGAGATAGCAATCTTTATTTCAAAATTAAAAATGATGAAATATTGATAGTAGTTGTATATGTTGATGATATTATCTTGGAGGAAATGAAATAATGGGAATTTATTTTTACAAAGAAATGAAAAAAGAGTTTGAGATTAGAGTAGATATAGATCAATGATTCATTCCTTTCATGGTTATCGCTACACATGCAATAAATTTGGACATAAGGCTAACCAGTGTAGATCAAGGATAAATTCAAATCAGTTTGGTCAGAAAAAAGGTACACTTGCAATAAAACAAGACATTTTTCAAGATTTTGTAGAATTAAAAATGGGAGGAAATCTAATCCAAAATAGAGGAATAATCCAATACAGAAAATTGATCCTATTGAAGTCAAGAAAGAAATGGAGAAAATTTGGAAGAAAAAGGAAGAATTTGAGAACAAGAATGAACCAAACACATCTGAACCTCCATCTAGTACAAATAATTCTTCTAAAAACTAAATCCAATAATGGGTTTAGGGGGAGCAATTATAGAGAACTAACAAAACCCTGATATATGAGGTGTCAAGTAGTGACACAAAGATATATGATATAAAATGACAATCTAAAGGTGTTGAAAAAGATTTCGGTAGAAAACATGAAAGTTTGAAGATTTACAGAGCTTTTTTGGGTTTACAAGGTATTCATAAGGGGTTTATCAGCTTTTTGAAGATCAAATGCAATAAATGCAAAATTAGGGCAGATCAGTAAAGTATAAAGTAAAATTCTAAGTCAAGTTAAATCACTTTTACACATTTGATGAAAGAAAAGTGAGCTAAAGGAGATTTGAAGGTGATTCAAAGCATCTGGCATCAAACCCTAGTTCCATGGTTGAGACTTCTGAGAGACCTAGATTGGAATTCAAAAGGATTTCATGGAAGGTTTTTGACATTGACCTTGTCGGTGCATTTTCACAAATTCCAAATCATGTCTTGCACATCGAGGACACTAGAACCTAAATTCATGGTAAATTGGAAGAATTTGATCATCAAGTACTCAAGAATCAATGGCTAAAGGAGTTAATTGGGGATAATTTCTTGGTGAAGCAAGAGTATGAAAACCTTGTACAAAAAAAGATAGATGTGTGGAATTGGTTCGCTGACTTTTGTAGTGAAATGGATGCGAAGTATGTGAGAATAGTCCTAAGTAGAGTGAAAAATAAGTTTGTATGATGATGAATAAATTCAATACTGGTAGAATGATTCATTCCTTTCATGGTTATTGCTACACATGCAATAAATTTGGGCATAATGCTAACCGGTGCAGATCAAGGATAAATTCAAATAAGTTTGTGAGAATAGCCCTAAGTAGAGTGCATGATAAGCTTATATGAAAAATGTTTCCAAACTGGTATGCACTCCTATGGTGACTGGTTGCAAATTGAGTAAAGGATGATTCACCTAAGGTTGACCAGAGAAAATATAGATCAATTATTGGAGGACTACTATATTTAATTGCTACCAAATTGGATATCATGCATGTAATTTGTCTTGTGGATAGATTTCAAGAGGATCCTAAAGAAACACATGTTGTAGCTATTAAGAGGATATTTATATATCTAAATGACACTCTAGATTATGGCTTATGGTATCCTAGGGATATTGATTTTACACTAAGTGCTTATATAGATGTAGATTGGGCAGGGTGTGTTGATGATAAAAAAAGTACAAGTGGTGGTGCATTATTTCTTAGTTGTAGACTGGTGTCATGGTTAAGCAAAAAGAAAGATTCAATTTCCTTATCCATTGCAAAAGCTGAGTGTATTGCTGCAACATCTTGCTATACACAAGTTATGAGATAGACATTGAAGGATATTAGAGTAATTTATGATGATCCCATCTCTATTTTCTATGATAATATAAGTGCAATTAACATTTCAAAGAATCCAATGATGCACTCAAGGACAAAGCATATATCAATAAGGTATCATTTTTTGAGAGAAAAGGTCATGGAAAATGAAGTAAAGCTTGAGTATGTACCTACAAAGGATCATATTGTTGAAATATTTACTAAGGATCTTCCTAAAGATACTTTTGAGTATCTCTAGGAGAAGTTAGGGGTTATTCCCCCCCCTTTCTTGAACTAGATGCATATGAAGATGCATCAGTCCAGTGGATCTATGGATCTATCTGTTGAATACCCAAGATAATGAGAGGGGGGTGAATTAGTATCTTCTGAAGCTTATTGAATAAACACCATCCAAATAATCCAATGCATATAATAGTGAAAATGAGCAAGAGCATTAACAAAACATAAAAGCACACAACACATGAACACTAGGATTTTTACGTGGAACCCAAAATGGGAAAAACCACACTGAGGATTAGATCACAATATAGTATAACTGGTTATAGGATATTACAAAGAGTGGCTCACTGCTAGGACTCACTGTCCAAAATGAGAGGCTCACTTCCTACAAAGATACAATATAAAAATGGCTTACAACCAAAAAATAAACTGATAAAGTTACACCTAACAAGTGCTGATTTAGTTCCTTTGAATCTCAGTAAACTGACTTTACACACTTCATCATCTTCACATACTTGTCTCTCTTCACACAACACCACACCAAAAATCTCAAAACTATCCAATATATATGTCTAATTCATCCACAAGCATCAATTAGGTCAACCTAATTAGATGCAACCCTTATTCACCAAAAGGATTAACTGTTGACTTCAAGCTTGTACAACATCTTTCCAAAAATAATTAAAGTGTGTAGAACACAACAACATGTCAGAATTGACCTAAGATAGGTAAAAAATACATCTGCAACACAAAATCAATTCATCACAACATCGACTATTGATTAGGTTGGCCAAGGATAGACCTAATGACAAAATACAATAGAATAATTCCAACTTGCCATACTAGCACTTGTGCACATGAAATTCTGAATATACAAACTTCTAACATCCAAAAACCATTTCCCAAAGCCACAAGCAATGATAATCATTAATGAAGGATTGCAGACCAAAATACTGGAGGATAATAACTACATACCGATTCAGAATACTAGATCAAACTTGAACTTAAACTTGCAGTTGCAACTCATATAACATGGTGACATCAATGACAACACAAAATATTGCATAATGAGATGTTCTTATTCATTCTTCCAACAATCTTCCCCTTTGTCATTGATGGAAATATGTGCCAAAATAATTTACAAGACCTCCTATGTGCAACACATGCTCCCCTTTTCACTCCATGACATTCTCTCCCCTTTTGACATCAAGGACAAAGGGCGGTCCAAAAATATGAAAACTGAAAAATCATTACCCAAAGGAAGGAATGCGTTGAAGCTCCTTGAGAATACCTTGACATGTTATCTTACCATTCTCCCAAATCTTCTTAGTAGATATCAACATTCTGTTTAGAGATTCTAATTCCATTAGACTTTCTTCTGCATCATCTAGAGTGCTTGGAATCAGATTGATCTTTTCTAATTTTTTTGCATTTACCAAAGCATTGGCCACCAGAGTGTACTCTGTTCTCACAAGTTCACCTAACTAACTGAATCTTATAATGATGTCTTCCTTCTGCTTCTGTAGAATAAATAATTTCTCTCTGTGAGTAGTGATAACATTCTGGGTTGACCTGTCTCTATCTTTAGATGCACTGTATGTACTAGAAACAACTGTCAACTGGGACTCAATGGAACCCATGAGATCTTTGATCCTCTATGTGGCATCTGGCCAATTTATGTAGTAAGAAAATAAAATATTTGATTCAAACTCACAATCTTGTATAACTTCTAGACTCTTTTTCATTCTTCTTGGTAGATTCCCCATTTCTTTCTTCATCCTCTACTCTTTCCTCTTCCTCTACATTTTCTTCTTCTTCTACTCTTTCTTCATCTTTCTTCATCTTTGTCTCTTTCTCTTTCATCCCTTTCACCTTCATCTTTATCTTTTTCTCCTTTAGCTAGCTCTAGAGGGACAACATCATGCTTCTCTGGTTCAAATTCTTCCTCATTCTGTTTCTCTATCTTCAGAGGATCATTTGTAACACCTATTTCCAGAGGGATATCTGTATCATTTATTTCCAGAGGAATGTCTGTATCACCTGTACTCGAAGGAATTTCTTCCTTAACCTCTGCAAAATTCTCTTCTCTTGATTTAGGCATAGAACTAGATGGGGGTGCACCAAACATGCCATATTTCTTAGCCATACCCCTGATGGCTTCTACAGTTTCATTATTTATTTTCTTTATTTTCTTTTTATCTTTATTCATCAAAGTGTTTACCCTTTTCTTCATCCAAAACATCTTTGAGCATACCTTCTTCAAGGTTTCCAAGTCATTTGGGGTCAAAGAGGGCCCAAATTTCTCAAATGCCTCATTTCTTATCTTCTCTTCCAACTCAACAGCCTCTGATTTCCTCTTCATCAGGGCCTCTCACAATTTTTTAGGCATATTGTTCTTAACATAATACCAACTGACTTCCAAAGTGATAACATACCAAATAATATACAAAATTAATGTTTTCATGTCCTCTCTACCTACTTGGGTATAAATTTCTGCTGTAGGCTACAACATATCTTCAAAATGTACCAAGCTATTAACCAATTCCTCTAATCTAAGAGGGGAACTAGGTCTTACTGGTGAGGTATTTTGTTCTTCCTGGTCTGGAGATGCCTCTTCTAACACCTTTGCCTTCTTTGAGTATGGTTTAGTGTGCAAATGAACACCAAAATATTGTTCTTCATCTTCCTCAGAGGATGACACAAAATTATATCTTTTAGATCCAACACTTGCTTCCTGTGAAGCACCTTCACCAAAGGACATGCTCCCTTTCTTCTTTCTTACCAATTTAGCTTCAGGGTCTTCCTTCTCTTCTTCTTTCTCTTCGGTGATACTGAGGTTCTTTTCCCTTGTTGCCTTTTCCTTTCTACCTCTCTTGACTGGTGCCACCAGAGGAGTCTCTTTCCTTTTACTAGATCTTTATTGGGTCCAAAAGGAGTTGAACCTTTACCTTTACCAAAATCACTGGGTTCTATCTTCACTAATATAGGGGCTGCGGTTGGTTTTGAAGGAGTAGTCCTGCCGAATCTCCTTAGTCCTGATGATTCTCCAACCATCTACTCTCCCATGGATCTTCCTTGTGCAATCTGTTCATTAGTGAAGTCAACCTTTCTAAGCATTTCATCTACATTCTTTCTTATCACAAGATTCTTATGATTCAAGTGATTTTCCATAGATTTTTCCTCATAAGTTCCCACTCTGGGTTCACTAGTATCTTTTGGACTTTTCAAAAAAACTTGTACATAGCCTTCTACTTCATCCTCTGTAGCTTCATAACCCAATGGTTGAATCTAGACAATCATAGATTCAACAACTTCAATCATGCACTCATTAGAGGAGCCATGAAATATAATGTTATTCTTATACTTTTCAACAACTTTCCTAGGAATCCTTTCACATTCATTCATGTTGCTTTTGAATACAACAAAGAGTGCTATCAGGGCATTATCTTGAATCTTAAAATCACCCAAGCTATGCATGTAATCAAAAACTTGATGTGCAACAAGTCTTGATGTATCCCATATTACCACATCATCTCTTTTGGGAAGTCTTCTAAGAAAGTAGAACAATAGACAAACAATCAGGGAACCAAACTTGAATGCATATTTCTTCTCCCTTGTCCTCTTCAAGTTTTCAAACAATTGCTGGTAGAGAAGTTCACAGAGATCATATTCTACACCATTTTCTGCCATGTCATATCTAGTGTATATAGCTGTAGCTGACAAATTGTTTTCCCTATTTGTGAAGTAGATCTTGTGACTGATTATTATAGTTGCATACTTCATAGCATGATTGGTAATAGGATTTGTTGGAAGATCCCTTTTGTCAAATGTTGTACCAGTGAGTTCCATCACCACTTTATTTTTCACAGACTTGAACACTGGTACCAGTCTGGTATCACAGAGTCTGGTAACTACCTTAATCACTTCTTTGGTTATTAGGTGAGGTTTGTTAGTCCACAAAAAATTATCATGCATTCTGCAAAGAGCTGGTTTAACATACTTGTCATTAACAGTGGAGTTGAAGTTAGGAAAATAATTCCACCTATCCAAGTTCTTTGCAACAATATTTGCATACTCAGGTTTTATCAAGAAATCATCCCCGGTGAGCTCATTCTACCATATATCTATCAATTTGTTGTGATTGTACTCCTCAATCTTAACTCAAATGTACATTCTAGTGTCTTCAGTGGGCATGACATCGTGAGGAATCAATGAGAAGGCACCCAAAGGGTCATCTTCAAATACCTTCATGGAATACTTCTTGTACGAAGGTTTAGGTCTTTTTGACACATTTTCAACTTCAGGAATTGCCATTTTTCACAAATCAAGCTCTAATGATTTTAGAAAGAAGATTCACACAAACCCACAACAACACAAAAGAGTAAAATACCTTTTTACTTCGTGCAAACTAGAACTAGGGTATGTACAACTCACTTTCCAAATCGCCTCAAGAATGATCCACATTGCTCTCCACTTTCTTCAAATGCACAAGTGATCAAAATTCCTTACAAATATACTTTATAGATCAATGAGCAACCCTAATTCGCATTAAATGCAACAAAATTCAAAAAGATGATAAAAACCTTCTTCACTACATTGAAAAACCCTAATTTTCCCTGCAAATGATCATTCATACAAATTTTCTTCCGATTCCTTTTGCATAAGCTCTGTTTATTCATTCTTTACAACATATATTTATGCCAATGTCTAACACACTAGATATCTAGGGGGTTTAAACAATTTTCTATTAATGCTCCCCTAAGACCATGCTGGGTCTAATTACCAAAGGAATTATTTGCACCAAATGAGGGCACATACACATTTGATGTTACTGGCTCTTCTTTCTTTTTCCATATCTTGTTCATTTCTTGCTTAACCTAATTCTTGTCAATTTTCTTCACTGGTTCATTCTTCTTTACCGGATCAGATTGCTTTCCCCCTTTACTTTTGCATACCCTTGAAATGTGTCCAGGTTTGTTGTAGTTGTAGCAAACAACATTTTTATGATTTGTTTGACCTCCATTAACCCTTGATCTGCACTGATTTGCTTTGTGTCCAAACTTATTACATGTATAGCAGTAGCCAACAAAATATTGACTCATTCTACCTCCATTAGACCAATTCATCATTTGAGTTCTTCATTCACTAGCTCTATGTCCAACTTTCTTGCATGCAAAACATTGTCTAGAGAAGGAACTAGCATACTAGTTTTTTCTACTTCTGCACTCCATTTCCTTGTGACCAAATTTATTGTATGAAAAGAAAACACCATTGAAAGATGGGTACCTTTGAGCATTTGGTTGTCTAATAGGCGGTCTTCTAGCAAAGATTCTTGGATTTCTGGCTTGCTTTCCTTTATTTTGAGTCTTTTGATTATCCACTCTATTTGAGGTCTGCATAGCCTTAGAGCTTTCACTTGGTTCCATTCCCAAACCACCTTTGTATCTAGTTGGCTTTTGTCTTGCAATCAAATCATCAAGCTTGGTGGAGCTTTTTTTGAACTTATCTTCACAAAGTTTTTCTTTTTATAGATCTGCTCTCATGTTTACCACTTCTTGTTCAAATCTTGTGCATTCATCAGTCTTGCTTTGCACCATTGTATTCAGACACTCTTCAATTCTCTTCTTTTCCTCCACTTGCACCTTCAATCTGGTGATCCCTTCATTTGCTCGTTTTAATTGCTCACCTACTTCTCTATGTCTTTATTTGAATTTCTTCAATTGCTCTTTCAATTTCTAGATGCATTCATTTGCCTCATCAAGATTTTCTTTCAAATCTCTATTTTCATTTTCAGCCTTGTCAAGATCTTCAAGACCAGCCTAGAGTTCTTCTTTATCATCCATTTGTTTAATCTTCAAGATCTTCCTCAAGCTATTAGGCTTCTTTAGGGGAACCAAGCTCTGATACCAATTGTTGAATACCCAAGATACTCAGAAGGGGGGTTGAATCAATATCTTCTTAAACTTACTGACCAAACACCATCCAAATACTCCAATGCATATAATAATGAAAATGAGAAAGATCATTAATAGAACATAAAAGCACACAACACATGAACACTAGGATTTTTACATGGAAAACCCAAAATGGAAAAAACCATGGTGAGGATTAGCTCACAATATAGTATAACTAGTTATAAGATATTACAAAGGGTGGCTCACTGCCATGACTCACTGTCCAAAATGAGAGGCTCACTACCTACAAAGATACAATATAAAATGGCTTACAACTAGAAAATGAACTGATAAAGTTACACCTAACAAGTGTTGATTTAGTTCCTTTGAAGCTTAGTAAACTGACTTTACACACTTCATCATCTTCGCATACTTCTCTCTCTTCACAGAATGCCACACCAACAATCTCAAAACTATCCAATATATATATCTAATTCATCCACAAGCATCAATTAGGTTTGCCTAATTAGATACAACCCTTATTCACCAGAAGGATTAATTGTCGGATCAAGCTTGTACAAAATCTTTCCAAAAACAATTCAAGCATGTACCACACAAAAAAATGTCAGCATGAACCTAACATAGGTCACAAATACATCCACAACACAAAATTAATTCATCACAACATTGACTATTGATTAGGTCGTCTAGGGATATACCTAATGACAAAATACAATAGAGTAATGCCAACTTGCCATACGAGCAGCCGTGCACATGAAATTTTGAATATACAAACTTCTAACATCCAAAAACTATTTCCCAAAATTGCAAGCAATGATAATCATCAGTGAAGGATTGCGAACCAAAATATTAGAGGATAATAATTGCATACTAGTTCAGAATACCATATCAAACTTGAACTTAAACTTGCAATTGCAACTCATATAACATGGTGACATCAATGAAAACATAAAAAAATTCATAATAAGATGTTCTTATTCATTCTTCCAATACTATCTTCTTTTTGGATTAATGTTGGTGGCTACCTCTTAGGGGGAGTAGGTAGTGTCTTGTGTTGTCATTGCACAATTGATTGGGTGTACTCCTAAGGGGGAGTATTTTGTATTAGTGATGTTCTTAACGTTAAAGGGGAAGAACAATGTAAAATATATTTTTCCTTTGCCATTGATGTAAAAGGGGGAGAAAAAATCATGTGAAAAAGTCTGTCTACAAAGGGGGAGAGAAAGTAAAAGAAAGAAATTATGAGAAAATGTGTTCAAAAATGCTGTGTTGTCTTTGATGGTTTTTCGCATCATGTGTTGCCATCAATGACAAAGGGGGAGTTTTTTTCAAGTATGAAGGTATTTTCATTTATGTCATCTGGTTGCTATTGTCATTGATGTCAACTATGCCATGGAAGTTGGTTATTGACTGTATATGTTGAGGATATTGAGAAAATTTTAATTAAGAAGGTCTATAGGTATTTAGTATATGCTTTGGGATGTGCTTTGTATTGCTACTATGCTTGTATAGATCTGAGGTATTGTTCATGGATGTTGGTAGTTTCTATATCCAAAATTTGGGCTTCTGGATTATTGTGTAGTGTGAGATACCTTCACTACTATGTGAACTATGTATTTTAGTGTGTTTGGTTGTGGTATGGGAGAAATGTAGTTGCTCCAGATTTCTCCGTATTTTGGTTTCATGACTTGTGGTTTAGAGAGTAAGTTGATGAGGTCATGTTTAAGTGAAATTTGTTGTCCAAAAAGATTGGATTGTGTTAAGGATGCGTGTGCTTAATTGTTTTATGTGTTTTACGTTTGTGTTGGATGACCTTGTATTAAACACTACTCACAAAGTTCATGGAAGCATGTTGAGGCATGTTGGGAATTATTTAGGTCCTCATTAAGTATATGTTTGGGTCACCCTCATTATAATTCCACTGTAGAATATTTTGGCACCAACCTAATTTAAAATTGTAAATAAAAATGGTGTATGGCTGACCTTGGATGGGTTTCAAGGTTGAAGATGGTATAAGTACAAGTTGAGATGTTGATGAAAGACAAGATGGATGAAAGATAAATGTGAATTATGTATGTGATGTGAATTTGAGTAGTGTAGTGTGAATTTCATGTTAGGGTTTCAAAGGTAGTGTGCTGAAGACATCCAACATCTTTCATGTGAGATTGCAAGAGTGTGAGAAATTTATGGTGGATTTCCTATTACATTGAGATATTTTCTCTCTGTGAGAATCCTATTCTATATTATTTGTAATTCTATGGAAATGACCCCTTTGATAGTAAGTCCTTGTTGGATAGTGTGTCCTATCTTGGCAGTGAGCCTTTCTAGCAGTAAGCCTTTTTGGCAGTGAACCTTTTTATTCGATTTTTGAATTATTTATATTGTGAGCTAATCCTCATCGTGGTTTTTCCCTCATTGTGTTTTCCACATAAATCTAGTGTTATTGTGTGCATGGTGTTATAACTTTCAGTTTCTGCTTCTGCACTTAATGATTCAACACATTAACAGAGTAAAGGTTTTGTGAATGCTTATTGATATAAGTTCTAGTGAAAGTTCTAAAAGCTAAAAATTGCTACAATTGATTCACTCCCCCTCTTAGTTGTCTTGTTCAACAAGGGGTGGCTTTCAATATTTTTTAGGATACAAAATAATCACAAGATAAAATGGGTGAATATTTATTAATCAAGTGATAACTAATAACACATTAGGTAATTAAAATGAACTAAGATGATTAGTATATGACACACCAAGGGATCTTGTGGAGGGTTGGTATGAGCGTAAGGGACATGTTGGACTTTAGTAGTTGATAGATATTATTGATGGACTTTCCACACTCTAGGAGTTGCTAGATATTATTGACTAGGTTCCCTCATGGGGTGACAAGGATGCATACCCAACTCTCATAGAGCTATAGAGCTATTGTGATGAAACTCATCCAGTGGCTATATTTATCATCCTTTTATTTTTTAGATTTTTTATTTTACATGATTTGTGATATTTTATGCATATGCATTGATTGGAATGTGTTCCATATATTAAATTATAATTTACTAGGAGTGTATTATCACATGTGATGTATGATTTTCTTGGCATGTGTGTGCTACCATGTATGTTTTGTATGTGTGTGAGCCTTGACCTTGATAGTGGCGCATCCATGATATTATTCTTTGTAGCTTGGGGGTTTCCTAGAGTGGCATAGACATCCATGATGCAACCCTTCCATGTTTGGGAGAAATCTCTACCTTGTATTTATGTTATGGTCTCATTTAATTGTTTAGTGTAATATTTGTAAATGGGGTCCATGAAACATTTTCATTCAATGTATAGTTGTACTTTGATGTAATTTGTGATGTGGGTTATGATTCATCCATGTTTAGGATGAGACCCTTTAAAATAAATTAATTATTGTTATCATTTTGTATTTTCTACAACTACTGTTGTGAGGGTTGGTTTGTTTATAATGTTGAAATCATATTAATTATGTATGTTTGGATTAAATTATTTAATATTACAATTATGATTATGGATTCTCATGTGTTGTATCATATTGTTACTACATGATGGATGTCTATTCCACCTTTTCTTTTAGCATGTTTCAAATTGAGTGTTGAAAGTGAACAATATTTTTTAGCACCTTTTTCATATTTTTCTCTTTAGTTATTTCCCTTGTGTTAAGGAGCCAATGTTACTTTTTCCTCATTCCTTTGGAACCATTTCCTTCAAGAGGATCTTGTGTGGATAAGTTGGTACCCATGATCCCTTAAGAATTTTCTTGAACCTTTTTGTAATAACTCATAAGTCAAGGAAGTTGTGAGTGAAATGAGTGCATGGAGGAATGCATTGAATGAGATGAAATTTGAGGATTTATCTAGCTTGCATTGAGTGCTAGGTCAAAACTAAAAAATATTCAATGTTCACAATGAAGTTTAAGCCTCACTTTTTAAAAATAATTCCATGTTTACATCTATGGACCGTAGGTATCAATAAGGATCTAGAAATTGGAACCTTGGTCTTATATTGGGGGTTCATGGGATTTAGAGTATACATGAGACTTATTATTATATCTAAATCTAGGTTTAAACTTGAGTCCCATGCTATGGAAGTGCATGGTGGGTTATAGAAGTTTTGATGGACTTTAGACTTGAAAACAAGTCTGAAGTGCATGCGTAGACCTAATTCTAAATGTTAAATGGTGAATTGGTGGATAAAATGATGGATTGTAGGGACTAAAAATAAAAATTTCCATGTCTTGATAATGGTTTTACACCTATATAGTTGTTAAGGAATTTTGGATTGTAGTGTGAGAATCAAGAGGAAAATGTGACTTAGAACTTGGGAAAAATTCCCATGTCCACGTGTTAACCTAAATCCTACAAAGGAGTATTTAACATTGGATTATGGGCCCTAGAGGTTGAAAGGGACTTACAACTTAGAAAAATTTCCTATGTTAGGAAATGAACCAAAAGACCCTAAAAGATAGTTTAATGGTTTTGGAAGACCTAGAGATCAAGTGGAACTTCAATATTGGAACAAGTCCCAAGCTTGAGTAGGAGCCCAAGGTCCATATGAGAATTTGGAAATATTATATAAAAAATAGATTGTGGGGGAAAAAGGAAATAGGGCTTTGAGATTAAGTTCCACATCCACATTGGATTTTGACATTTGAATACTTGTAGATTTTTGTAGAAACCCAAAAAATGGTAGTTTTGGATTTTCTATCTCCCATGATTCATTTTCTATGTCAACCATTGTGTGTTTTTCCTATGGTGTTTTAAGTCTTTCACATGTGTCACTATGTATTGTGCATTGGTGTGTGTCAAGTGTGTTATTATGGCACCTTGAGCATATTGTAGTGTTGTGTGGCTAGCCTAATGCCACTTTTGTATTTAAAATTTTATTTAGTCATCTTTTATCCATTAATATCTTGAGTGAAATATTAGGGCATTACAAAGTCATGTAGCCCAAATTTGTAACTACCTCAAGAATGAATGAGTAAATAAGGAAAATGTAGATGATTTCCACATTAATAAAACAATAACCAAATATTGTGAAGAAATATAAATTTTTAACAGCCAAAGTAATGTATTACCATAGGGAAGGAATAATGATAATAGACTCTAGAAGAGAAACCCCACAACCTAGAAAATATGAAAGTTATCCCATGCAAGTTTACACTCAATTTCCATGATAAAGGAATGTGAGAAGTCATGAAAGGATAAAATAATTATCCATCCAAATAGAAGGAAAATTAAGCAACTCCTTAATCAATAGAAAAGTGGAGTAATGACTAAAAAGCTCACCAAAAATCACTACATATTGACTATATTGTTGAAAGCAATAATAATTATAGGAAATAAATCAAAACAACATTTTCAAGGTTAAAAAGATAAAAGCATCCATTTTAAGAAATACGTATCAAAAGGGAAATCAACCATTAGATGTTTACAAGACATGGTGATATATTCATTTATAATAATTTATATTACATGAAGTTATAAATTAATGCTAATATATTTAATGAGTCTTCATATTCCTTATCAAAAAATCAAGACACTCAATGCTATGCCCTTAATTAGATGTTTACAAGACATTGATATATAGTATTATATAGGTAGTTTGGACTAGGTGGAATTAAGGGCATACACATGCCATATATAGGAGGAAAATATTAGTTATTATCATTATATTGAGTATTGCATTCTTATTGAATACTATTGGAGGTATCCCCATCAAAGTGATTAGGAGGTTTTCCCCTCAAAGTGGAATATTTTTGATTGGGGACATGAGATTTTTTCTTTTCCTAAGCCAAGTGAGGCCATAGATAGGGGGCCTCATTCTTGACATTAATACACTGCATTAACACGAGTAGTGTTAGGGTTAGAAATGGTAGATATCTAACAATTAAATGTAGATTTAATTAATAAACAAAGAAAATAAAACACACATAGAATAAATTATAACACAGAGAATTTAACATGGTTCACTCAATCTAGGCTACATCCACCAAACCGTAGCCATCCAATGATTTTATTATCCAGTGCAAAAACCTATTACAATCTTGCGAATAATCATATTTTTCATCATACTGTAACCCCCATCCAAACCCCTTTTTAACAAGCTTAGAAGCTTCAAGATTAGGGTTCTACAAAATTATTTTTTCCCTTTTTTGGTGATGACATGAAAAAGTAGGCAAGGATACATGCCGAGGTGTATAGTATAGCATGATCAGTCACCACATGCCAATAATCTCCCACTTGGAGACTGATCAGGCTCCACACCAACACAATCTCCCACTTGGAGACTGATCCTAGATGACACTGCTACACTTACAACTCCCACTGGAAATAAGTACCTTGGACCCTGCTGCTCTGTTATACTTGAATTCAACCTTGAAGGCCAACCGAAGTTGAAGATGAGCTCAACTTCTCCCTTGTCACCACCTTCACAAACATATCTGATGGATTGAAATTTGTATGTATCTTGTCTAGCTTGACCTGTCCATCCTCCAACACCGACTAAATGAAATGATATCTTAACTGTATATGTTTTGTTTTAGAATGCAAGGAATAATTATTTGCAAGATGTATAACACTCTGGCTATCTGTAAACAAGTAATTTCTAGCCTGTTGTTTTCCCAACTCATCCATGAAAAGTTGCAGCCATATCATCTCCTTTGTCACTTCTATTGCAACAACATACTTTGCCTTTGTAGTGGATAAAGCAACCACCTTCTGCAATCAAGAAATCCAACTCACTGCTGTCCCACCAACTATAAATACATAACCTGTGGTACTCCACTTGATATCTATATCCCCTACCAAATCTGAGTCAACATAGCCTTTTAAATCAGTATTAGAACCCCCAAAACATAAACAATTATTGGATGTACCTCTCAAGTACCTAAGAATCCATTTTACCACATTCCAATGCTCAACTCTAGGATTACTCAAATACCTGCTAACAACTCCTACGACATGTGCAATATCTGGTCTTGTGCATACCATGGCGTACATTAAACTACCTACAACTGAAGCATATGGTACCTTGGACATTTTTTCTTCCTCCTCTTGTGTCTTTGGACACATATCCTTAGTTAATTTAACATGACTAGGCAAAGTGTGTATTTTGCATTCTCCATATGAAATTTTGCAAGCACCTTTTCAACATAATTAGAGATAATTTTTTTTGTTTTTTCCCTATCTCTACAAATTTTCATACCAAGGATTTGTTTTGCTGTCCCCAAATCCTTCATAGCAAAATATTTTGCTAACTGTTGTTTTAGCTCACTTATGTGATCCATGTTAGACCCTGCTACAAGCATGTCATAAATATAAACATAAAATAATGTAGTTGTCATTATCCTTCCTCTTAAAATAAACACAATGGTCATAATTACACCTGCTGTAGCCTTTCTCAGCCATAAAACTATCAAATTTCAAGTACCATTGCTGAGGTGCTTACTTCAAGCCATATAAACTTTTCTTCAATCTGCACACTAGTTTCTCCTTACCTTTGACCTCAAATCCTTGTGGCTGTTCCATATATATTTCCTCTTCCAAATCACCATGGAGAAAGGCTGTTTTAACATCAAGCTATTATAAATGCAAATCTTTAGCAGCCACAATACTTAAAACAATACGAATAGAAGTCATTTTAACAACTGGAGAAACAATCTCATCAAAATCAATACCCTTTTTCTGTGCAAATCCCTTTACAACTAATCTGGCTTTAAATCTCTTCTTACTTCCATCCTCCTCTTTTATCCTATAAACCCATTTGTTTGGTAAATCCTTTTTACCTGCAGGAAACTTGCATAATTCCCAAGTCTAATTTTTTAGTAAGGAGTCCATTTCTTCTTCCATTCCATGCTCCCACTGAACCTTGGTATCCACCTGCATAGCTTCATCATAATATTCTGGTTCCTATAGTGACATCAGGATTCTTAAGACGTATGAAAGATATGAGATTTTCAGAGTACTTCAAGTTTAAATCCACACCAGCGACTCAACCTTCTATAAATCTAACATTAAAACTATTGGCAACAACAAAGACTTCAACCATCCTTTCAAGATGCAAGACTAAAGTTTACCAACGAAATACTTAGAACAATTCTAGAGAAGGCAGATTTTCTATGCAGGTGCAACACATCCAGGCTAAAACAGAGAAACCCCCACAGCAAAAGCAACACAAGAACAAACAAACCAAAAGGATACCTACACTAACCAAAATACACAAAAGCAAAGCAGAAAGGGAAACCTTAATTTAACTATATACAAGACCAAAGTTGAAAACAACTCAAGACTGGAAATAATGCTTCAAATACTGCCCATTGACAGGCAGTGGGATATCCTCTCCAATGAGAGTTTTCAAATGAAAATCATTATCTCCCAGAATTTTTGAGATCTGGTAAAGTCCAAGCCAAATTTTATCAAATTTTCCATGCTCTCCCTTACGGTCATGGGATTTATCCTAGGAAAGAACCAAGTTAGAAATCCTAAAAGCTTTAACCTTGGCTCTCTTATCAAACCACCTCTTGACAACCCCTTGATGCTTAGCAAAGTTCTCCAGGGCTTCATCTCTCTTTTCTTCAAGGTGCAATAGTTCAGCAAGTCTTGCCTCACGTCTGTCTCCCTCATCATAATGCTCATTGATGAACTGAAGGGTAGGAATTTTCAATTATATAGGAAACACAGGTTCTAATCTATAAACTAGGTGGTAGGGTGACATCCCTATGGAAGCTTTATGTCTAGTATGATCTGCCCAAAGAGAAAATCTGAGTTGGGTATGCCAGTCTCTAGGGTTCCTACCTAATAACTTGCAGATGACAGTCAGCAGATTCTTATTAGATGACTCAACCAACCCATTACCCTATGGATAGTAATTGGATACAAATTTTATAATGATCTCATGATCAAAAGCCCAGTTAGAAAACTTTAACGATGAAAATGCAGGACCATTGTCACAAACCAGAGACATAGGACATCCAAAACGATTAAGAATACTAGATTCAAGGAAGTTAATCACTACCTTAGAAGTACATTGTTTGCATGTGAGAGCTTTAGTCCATTGTGTAAAGTAATCAGTAATGGTGAGAATATACCTATTACCAACGGAGGAGGGTGGATTGATGAGGCCAATGAAGTCCATTCCCCATTGAGCAAAAGGTTTTACCTCTACGACTGACTGAAGTGGGAGTGCTGCATACTTCTCTCTGCTGGCCGCCGTCTAACACACATGGCATGCCTAGACATGATTGTGGGTGTCTTTGAACAATGTAGGCCAGTAATAACCAGCTCTGAGAATCTAGTTTGCTGTAGATGGTGCTGACCCATGGCCTGTACCATATCTGTCATGGAATTCTGACATAATTCTTTCAGATTTTTCCCTTCCCAGGCACCTTAAGTACACACCTTCGTGATTTCTTTTATATAAGACAACCCCTTTTAACATGAAACTGTCACTCTTTAAGCACAATGCCCTTCTTTGTGCTGGATTGAGATGGTTAGGGAACCTATGAGTTAGGAGATAATGAACAACATCATCATACCACTCTCCCGGAGAAACATCCTCCAAAGTGTACGCCTGAGCTGTAAGATCAGGGCTTATCTCTGCCATTGTCTTTGTGAGACCCTGCCCTCTTACCGGCTTCATGGGCTGAATTTCCATATCATATTCTTGTAGCATAGTTATCCACTTGGCTCTTCATTCTCTCAATTCGTTATGTATCAAGAGCAGCTTGACTACAGGATCAAGAACTATAGCAAAGATCTTATTTCTGAGGATGTAATGTCTGAATCTTTTGACTGCCCTGACTAAGGCATAAGCCTGCTTCTCCACATTTAGGTACCTTAGTTTCACATCCTTCAATGGTGCACTCATGAATGCTATGGGGTGTTCATTGCTTTGGTTAGATTTCTGAGTTAATATAGCGGCATAGGAGTGGTCAGAAGCAAATGAATATATGTAGAATGGTTTGGCATAATCGGGACTTACTAAAAATGGAGCTTCATCAATAGCTCTCTTTATTTCAGCAAATGCTTCCTTCGCTTCTACATTCCACTCCACCTTGGCCTCCTGCTTCAACATTGCATTCAGGGGCTTGACTATCTCTGCAAACCCAGTGATGAACTTCCTGACAAAATGATTTTTCCAAAGAACAACTTCATTTCCTTTTTACTAGTAGGTGGTGGGATCTTGAGAATAGCCTCTATACGCTTTGGATCAATTGCGATCCCCTTTTTAGAGATGATATGCCCTAACAACTTACCTTCTGTTACTCCAAAGATGCATTTCTTTGGGTTGAGGGATATTCCAAACTCTCTGCATTTTTGGAAGACCTTGCATAAATCTGAAATATGATCACCTCTCTTTTTAGAAAAGACAGTTAGATCATCCATATAAATGATTATGCACTTACCAATTATATCTTTGAAGGCTATGTCCATTACTCTCTGGAATGTAGCTCCAACATTAATCAAGCCAAAATGCATTCTTCTATAAGTGAAAGTCCCCCACTTAGTGGTGAAAGCAGTCTTATGTCTATCCTCATATTGCACCATGACCTGGTTATATCCTGAGTAACCATCCAGAAAAGACATCATTTGAGATCCGTTGACGATCTAGAGTACTTCATCCAGTGATGGCACTAGATAATTGTCCTTCTCTGATGCTCTATTCAGGTTCCTAAAATCTACACAATCTGATTTTGCCATTTTTCTTTCATATAGGAACCAGGTTCGCAACCCAAGTAGAGTGTCTAACTGGAAATATGATTCTTGCAGACAACAGTTTCTGCTCTTCCCTTTGTATTACAGGTTCCAGCAGAGCATTAATAGGCCTCTGCCTTTGTCTAAGAGGCTTCACCCTTGGAGTGAGAGGGATAGTATGAGTTATGACTGGTGTATCATAAGTCTTCAAGTCTTCATAACTCTAGTCTATCACATCTGGGTATTTGTGCAATGCATCAATGATCCCCCGTCTTTCTTCTAGGGTGCATACTTTTCCAATAAGAACATTTTTTACATCCTCCTGGGATCCCATATTATACTTGTCACATTGTCCACTAATGGACTCTTTCCTAGTGTCTTGATCCTAGTCTCTGATCTTGTCCAGATCAAAGATCCTCTCTAGTTGTACCATTCCCTTGGGAATAGTGTTGGTCTTCAAATTGATTACCCCTTCCAAGTCTATCTCTGCCTCTTGAGGCTCAACTTCATCAATGATTTGAGAAGAAAACACATCTGTGTTTGTGATAAAGTCTAGAATATGCTTATCATCTTCAAATACTTGGAAGCTGGTAACATTATCAGGGACTGAGGGCACTGGGGTTAGTTCCACTGTAAACTTCTTCAACCCAAAAAGAGATAGAGGCTGCAGAGTGTTGGCTGCCTGGGCCAAGGAATCAGCTGTCTAGTTTTTACTTCATGGAATCAGCTGAATGTCGAAGGTGTCAAATCCTTCAATAAGGTCCCATACTCTATGTCTATAGTTAGTCATTCTTCTATCATGGCAGGAGTACTGCCTTCTAACTTGCTTGACTACCAACTTAGAGTCTCCATACACTTACAAGACCTTAACCTTCTTCTTCAAGGCCATCAAAAATCCATGAACTAAGGCTTCATATTCGGCTATGTTATTTGTACAATGGAACTGAAGTCTATGAACAACAAAAAATGTCTTACCTCTTAGACTAATCAGCTCAAAGCCAGCTCCAACTCCTTGCTTTGATTTAGACCCATCAAATATTAGAGTCCAGCAACTAGCAGATGTAGGGTTTCTCACTGTATTACTTGCACTGTTACTGTTGGATGGCTCTTCAGAAGGCATCCTTTCTCTTCCTTTGTAGTCTTCCTAGACATTGATGTTATCAATTCAGGCTGTAGGATTAGTATACTTTTGTATTTGTCTTACTGTGGCTTGGCATAAGCAACAATCCAATTTTGAATGTGAAGCATTGTGTACCCTGTACCAATTGGGCAAGAGTAACTCTTCAAAGTTCGTCCTCCTTAACTGAGTCTGAACTTCGATACATCTTTGAAGGAACTCTTGAAAATTGTCTAACAAAGCCAGCTGATTGTCCTCCGGACCTTCATTACTTTCAGCTAGTTCACCATTATCCTTAACTGGGTCCACTGGGGCCTCAACACCACTAGACTCTGTCATGAGGCCGTGAGATACTATATGCAACATGAGGACCTCCTCCAAATCTAGTTCTTCAAGGGGAATGGAAAACATGTAACTACCCATACCTACTTCTGACACCAAAATCTCAGTAGAGGTTTTTTGATACTCTGTAATCATGCATTTCATCCTGGGTTCTTGTTCAATTCTAATATGATTTGGCACTCCTTTCCAGGGGAGCCACATATGGGAGTGATCAGTTGAAACATATCCATTCAATGCCCTGGTAAAGTCCCTTCCCAAGATTAGGCCATAAGCATCAGGAATGTCAGCCACATATATTAATAACTTGCTGAATCCTAGGATCAGAAGCAATCTGCATGTGGATCATATTCAACTCTCCTACAACATTGACTTCAGTCCTATCTAGCTGGGTGACTTTCTTTTGAGAATCCGTAGGGGTGATACCCATAGCTCATTGGTTGAGGCACCCGAATCCAACAAACAGTTATGTAAATTCTTGCCAAATACACAGACATAAATCAAGAATGGGGGAGTATCTATTTTCTCTTGGAACAGAGTCAGGGGAGTGTCAACTTGGGAAACCTGGGATTTGTCCCTCTCTTTCCTTGTACTCTCAGGGGGGTTATTGTTTTGATTATGTACTCAATTTTTCCCTCCTATTGACTGAGAAATGGATACTTTATAGGCATTCTTGCTAATTGATTTATCTTGCGATATGAAATTTGCATCATAAGAACCTAAGACTACATTCCTAATGGATGGAACTCTTAATAGCTCAAATGTAGATAGATTTAACTTTAACTTCTGGAGTTCTTTAGCAACATATGTGACCAATTGTTCTTCATTTAAATTAGTGGGGGTCTCTTTGGGTACTCCACCATCTTTTCTTTACTTGCCTCAAAACTTATTCCCTTTGGTACATTAGCCTGTCCTCCTTGAGATAAATATTGCTTGGAAACCAGAGGCAATGAGGGATTGTTACTAGCATTGGGGTCTGGAGGTGTGTTGAAATTGTTTGGTGGAATGAAAGTAGTAAAGGGGCCTCTAGCCTGTGGGTGCCTGTGTGGTAACTCTCTTAAATCATACTTCTTGATAGGCCTCTAAAAGGTTTGTACTTCTTCAATGTAAGCTTCTTCTTCATCTCTGGGACCATTGTCATTCACTGGATTCTCATCAAATAATTGTGTCATTTCATCTCCATTGCATACCTGGTCTGCCTCGTCCTTCAATCGATCAGATTCTTCTTCAGGTACGTTGTCCTCACTTTGAGGAAAAGGAGCATGGTTCAATACCATCACTGGTGAATCATAAGGAATAGAGGGTACAATTTCCTGACAGCCTATATTGTTCTCCACCTCATATTGGAAAATTGAGGCTGCTGTTTGGAACTCTTGATAGTCCAATTCAGAATGCTGACTAGTCTTGTGGAGCCTACACCACCTTGATAAAGTAGCCTCAGCTAGATATACACCGCTAGGAGGATTCTCTTGATTAATCGGCTAGCTGGTAGACTGATTAACCGGTTGACTGATAGGTTGATCTAATGGGGTGGGAAATCCTCCATTGTTGGGACCTATATTCCAAGTTCTGTTCTATCTTGAATATTGTCTTCTTTCGAATCCTTGTCCACCACCTCGGTCAAAGTTTTGGCCTAAGGATTGCCCTTTATCATAATTCTACCTTCTTTCATTATTATATCCCTGGTCTTGATTATAACCTCTATCATTGTTATACCCTCTGTCATTGTTGTATCCTCTATCATTGTTGTGTCCTTTGTCCCGATGTTGCCCCTTATCAAAGTGTTGTCCCTATGGATTCTCTCTGCTCTGATTGGACTGCATGTTCTTGTGAGCAGCTTGCAACTGACTGTTCTGATTTCTTAAGTAGGTTACCTCCATATTTAGTTTCTTTATTTGTTCTGACAATTCATCCAGTCTTTCCTTGTTAGGATTACTGTATGATGGTTGGTTTGCATTATTCTGAGAAAAACCAACTGCAGCATTAGGATTTAGCGACTGGTTTAGGACTTCAGAATTTTGCAAGTATGAAGGATAACTAGCCTAAGGCTGAGTGTGCAAGGGTTGATTCACATTCTATTGGGGATAACTCATCGTGGACAATATTTGTCCCATAGGGGGGCTTGGGTGAGGGACCAAAGGCAGCTGAGGTACCTGGTTCATGATAGGTGTATGGTGTGCAAGGGCTCGGTTGATAACTGGAACTTACCTCGAATGAGCAATGGGTCCTAATGAGGGTAAAGACCTAGACAGATGTTGCCTTAGATTCGTGTTGACTTTTACAACATCTGCATATGCATCTAGTAATCTCTCAGGGGGGTTATTACTTCATTTCATAAAAGTAGCTGTTAAACTATCAAGTCCTTCGTAATAGACTTCTAAGGCTATGGGTTCATCAACAACATAAGGGGCCTGTAGTCTGGTATAGGCACAATGAAACCTATTGTTGAAAGACCCTATGGGCTCATTGACCTCTCTCTTCACATTTGTGAACTGATGGTAAAGCTCATTAGAACTAATGGGAATTCAAAATTTCTGCAAGAAGGCAACTTCTAGCTCAGTCCAATGTTGGATAGATCCAACAGGCAAGTGGTTATACTAATAGAATGCATCTTCCCCTAGTGAATAAGGAAATAACCTACATTCTACATCCTCATGGTTTATTCCTCTATCTTTAAGGCCAGTTTGAAAGATTCTAATGTGCTCTTCAGCGGTTCTATTAGGATCATTAATATGGAATTTTGAACAGAAGTGTTAAGGGTTTTTGGGCATAACATTATAGATAGCGAAGCTTAGGGGAGATGGGTTGGTTGTCAGGAAAGCCATTGGTGGAGGTGGGGGTGGTAATGGTTGATTTGTGGTCGGCTGAGGTTGTGGACTGGGAATGGCCTCAGACTTAGATGAACTTGATGAAAATGGAGATGATGGGAGTGGATGGGATAGATGGGAAGATGATGATTCTCCCCTTCTATTGGTCCTTCTTGACCTAGTGGGGTATGGTAACTCTTGAAATTCTTCCTCTCTTGGGTCAGATCTCGTTCTTCTTCTGAATCTCTCAGGAGAGATGGCATTCAAAAATCGATCCAGTTTGCTTGTTCGGGCCCTCCTTCTAGCGCCAATTCCTATTGATCGTGTTTTCTGCACAATAACAACCATACATAATATGATATCCTATCTCTCTTGAAAGGTAAATCTCTATCGGAAAGCATCAAGAGATAACCCCAAGGTCTCTAATGTCAGGTCTTGACAGTGCATAAAACAACTCAGTAACGAAATGTGAAAATGCTGGTAATCACAATGGGACCTTACTACGAGAAAAATGCTGAATCAATTTTATCAGATTTAACAAACTGGTGAGCCTTCAGTCCAAGATTTAACCCAATGATTAAATAAATAGAAAAGGATAAGGGTTTTAAAGAGAGTTATAAATCTAATACTACTTCTAAAATTAATAATGTAAGTAACCAATACTCGAAATGGACCAATCCCTCAAAATTGATTTCTACTTGACCAAGTTAAATCTACAATCTCATAGAAAATAGTGCAATCTTCTGAGGTGTTAATATTTTCAAATCATGAACGCTCATTCAAACAACCCTATTGCAGTTGAAGTGAATAAACCTTCAAAATCAAATTTAAGCACAAGGAATATGAAAAGTCCAGGCTAACTTTGCAAAGCAACTAACAATCAGTTGGTTGCAAAAAGTATGGACTGAGAGATTACTGCAACATTTAAGTATCAAATCACAAACCTTATCAAATCAAATCTAATCTAGATATTTACCAACTCAAAGAAATTTTAAATATGGAATGGAAAAAATCATGCAAAACAAGAGAGCACAAATATGGCACCAAATCACAATGTCACTATTTGCATTCAAATTGTTCACTGTAGCAACAATTTTAGCTTTCTGTTACAATTTTTTGTTTGAGGGCAACTACCTACTAACCTACTCTACTTCTATATTTTGATTACAAGTTCTAACTTCCTAACTATTTCCAACTATCTAATTCTTCTAACCCTTTACAAATGAGGCGACATGCCCAATATATAGAAATCCCCAGAAGTCCGTCGGCCAGGCAAGGGTTTCGCAACAATAACTCAGCACAACAACCCGACCAGGAGAGTCTTCAAAATGTCAAATAGGAAATAAATGCACATCCCATCAAGGTTAGCCCAGGATCTGCAATGCAACTTGGATGACGCGCGGGAAGATAATAAGGAAGCATAAATCGCGTCACAGCCTATCATTAGCTCTCTTCCCTATTATCCTTGCACCGATCTGACTCTTCATGTAGCTTCAAGAATGCTCCATCCAAGTCGGCCATAGGTGGTACTGGTAGAACCCTAAGTTGCCTCTCAATGGACGCAATCTCATCCCTTGAGTGCCTGACTGACCTATCCCAATCTACCTTGTATGTCACATGTTTATCAATAACTACGAGGTAGGTGGCCGCATCATCCAGTTGGTGCTCAGAAACAGAACCATCATCAAGTGGTGCATACACATCATGCCACCATTCTCTCAACTGCTCAAGGTTCAAGTACTTGGGTGTGATCTTTCTTCTTCTCGTCATAATTTCAAAGAAGGCAATGGAACCATTGTAAACCTTAGTCAAGGTGTCATCAATCTGCTTCCCTCATTTGTGAATCTTTTTCAACACCTTCTGCCTGATTTGCAGTGCCTCGAACCACACCCAAGGTTCGGCAGCTCTAGAGGAAGAAAGAATTCTGTCACTTACCAACCTGTCATGGGTGTATTCCATTAGAGTCCTGGTTTTCTGTAGAAGGAGGTCCGTATCCTCCTTATCTTGGGCCAACACTTGTTTCAACCACTCAGTTGCCATAATAGCATCTTTCCTCATTGACAGGATCTCCTTAATAGCCTCATCACCCTTTTCTTGCACTCCTTCCAACCAATTCATAATGGCAAGGGTGGAAGCTTTCATCTTTTCAAGCTCAGTTATGGTCTCCCGAGGTAGAGAATTGGTAGCAGAGGAGGAGGGATTAATGGACTGTAGAGGCTTTATTAATTCCTCCAAGCTCTTCCTGAGATTTTCATTTTCTCTCTTCAGCTCTTGCTTGGCCTTCATTTCCTTCCTCAATCGATCCACCATAACTGCACTAGAGACCTCATAGTCCTTAATATCCTACTCAACTAATGTAGGCCCAAGATTAAAAGTCTGTATATCATAATCACTTCCAACCACATCATCTCTATTTTTTTCTGGAACAGGGGTAGAAATATGAACCACCTTGTTATGTGCCTCGTCCCTCTCGACTTGTGAGATCACCCTATCCTTCTTTTTTCTTTTATCTTTTCCAATCTTGGCTAGTAGTACATCCCAGTTCAATGGAATATCTTCCATTACCACCTGCTTTCTCTTTATTTCTTTCTCTAGCCAATTAGGGATAGTGGACTCCAATTGCACTCTGCTCTGCCCAATTTCTTCTTCATGCTGTTCTCCCGCCATTCCCTCATTCAAATTCTATCTCTTAGGGGTCTCATCCATTTTACTTTCTTCCTCTGCAACATGCTCCTCTTCATGTGTAGGTGATGGATCCCTCATTGCTTCTACCTCCCTTGGAGGAGATTCAACTACTTTAGTTTTGATCGGAGAGTCTGCATGTGCAACCATATGGGACTGCATTATCTTTTCAATTTCTGCCTTTGCATTGTGGAGCTCCCCTTCATGAAATTCTTCCTCTCTTGTATCTGGATCCTCATCAATCTCCTTTGTATCACCTAGTTCACTTTGGGTTTCATGAGTGGGAGGGAGGTCATCATACTGCTTCTCATGAGAAGCCATTGGAGGCAGGTCAACCTTGGGCACACCATCCTTGGGAGAGGGAGTCTTAGACTTCCTTGCATATACTTTGGACTTCTCCTCTGAGCTCTCAACATCCACTACTGGTGGGGAAACTTCTTCCCCAACCTTGGAGCTATCCTTCTCTGATAATTTAACAATTCTTCTCCTCTTAGACACAGTAGCACCAGCCTCAGGACTCTATTTTTCAGTCTCTTTCTGCTTAGGCTTCTTAGTCCTAGTCCTTTTCTTAGCTTTTGGCTTCCTCTGTTTCACTATTTCCTGGGCCTCTTCTTCTTGAATGCTTTTAGATTTAACTTTGATAGGGGAATCTAGCTTGCCTTTTCCCTTCGGATCCTACTTAGTGGACTCCTCAGAAGTAGAATGGGAATCGAAGTCCCCCATCAGGGCATAGGTGCATTGTACTCCTTTGTTTTCCAACTCCCATACCGTGTGTTTGAGCCACATCCTAGTGAATTTGAGGACTGGATCCATCAGTTGCTTCAGCTCTGTCTTTTCCTCTAACCAATCCACATCACCAATAGGCCTATCCTTTACTATCTCATAGGCATGGTCCTGAATTACATTCCCATCATCTTCCAATTGATCAGGCACTGCTCTTACATTATATAATCAGATTGTATCCACTGGAAGCTGAGAGAATTTCTTCCTTCTGACCTCGTATTCATCACTGCAGTTGGCCCAATAGTCCTCTAAATTAACCTTATGACTGTACTCTCTACTGGTCTTCTTTTGAGCCTCCCCTGTGATGTCAAATCTGGATCTCTTGGAGTGGAGAGACAAACCAAGAGCACTCAATTCTTCTTCTGAAGCTTGGGCAGAACCAATGGAAGGACATACCTCTCCAGTGCCAATCCTTAGGGGAAAATCCCCACCAAATCTTGTCTTATGTTTGTCCTTCTTGACAATGGCATCAAAATCACAAATCTGCCTGGTGACTTCCAACAATATGATGTGCTCAATGGGATACCTTGGAAGTCTGTATAGGGCCTTTTGATAGCCATCAACCTGAATGTAGGAGAAATTAGGGAACTAGACAAACCACACCCCATATTTCTTGATGAGCTCCTTAGCCAGATCTGAAATCCTAACATGGTCTGCCTCCTGAAGCATTCTAGTGATATGCATGGTGAATGCATCATTTGCCCTCCTATAGTCAGAGCCTCCTAAATACAACTAAGGGAACACCTCATAGATGATGTCCTTTCCAAAAATTCCCTTTGTATCCAATCCTCTGTAGGGATGGAACCTAGCAAGTGCATAGACCAGATATGAGGTCATTGTGAAGGTCTTTGTCAGCAACACATTAGATAATTGCTCATGAATGACTTGGCTGATGACCCCTGCCCAATGGTAGTCAATTTTCTCTTGTTCCATCCTTACAATGGCATGACACACCTAATTATTGAATGTACTAGTACTCTTCAATCTGACCACCCTTCTCAGAAAGGTGATGGCAACGTAGTACTCCTTCTTGAATTTTTCTCTATATAGCTGCTTAGGCAATTTGGAGTAGTGGGACTTGGGCTTCTCTAGCCAGGAATTGATTAGCTGCTGTGACTTCACAGTTTGGTCATCGTAGAATTCTTGGGCTGCCTCAATGGTGAATCCCACCACGTGAGATCTATCTAGCATGTCAAAGGTTTGGGAAATGGAGACCGGGTTGAGATTGGCAACAACTCTCCCTTGATGCCCAATAATCCTCTGTGTATCCTAATCGTAGTGCCTGGTGCACTCAAGGACCAGCTCGTAACATTGTACTATAGAAGGCAAATCGGCTACATGGGACAAGCCTGATTCTTTCATTCTCCTAGCCACCAAAGGAAGATCCTCGACCACCATCCTTGCTTTAAACTCCTCATAGTCCCAGAGGCCAACATTTGTATCAGTCACTTCTAACTAGACATAAGTGATCTTACTCTCAGGGACCTTGCTCTTAATGTCTAGCTTGATCCTCTCTGCATTAGATAATGAGGAACTAGCTACCACCTTGCTTGACTCAACCTGCACTCCACATGAAAACATAGTAAGAACCACAGGAAAGCAAGGTTAATCTATCAAAACACCATTAGAATGCATCTCATATAGTCAAGGTGTTGTTAAAATTCACATAAAATGACCACAACATATTTCAGGTTTCAAGATCATCTGTGGAATCTAAGCCAGAGAGGAATTTCAAGAAATTCTAGATTGATCGGATTCCAGCGGAGTAACCAAGAAACACCTTCTTAATCTTTAAACTTGATCATTTTTCATCAATAAATCACATGAAAGACCCAATTATGACATGAAATAATCATCAAATGCATCACAAATTATAATCGAATCCAATTATCTCATGTTCCCTTATATTTCATCAATTTTTGGGGAAATCCATGAGGGACGGATTTCTGCGAAGAATGGGCCAAAGAAGAAGCTTTGGAAAACCTGGGAGACGGCGAATTTCAGAGAAATCCGGACTTGGCGGACATCCGTGGTTTAGGCACAATTCTGGACCACTGGGAGGTCTCGAAACGCAGGTTTCGGTAAGAGTTAAGACCTCACCGAGAAATCTTGGTGAAGCCAAGAAGTTATGCTGAAAGATGTTATCAAAAAAGAACTTGCCAAGACATGGGGAATTCGGTGCAATGTCTGGGTGAACAGTGATATAGCAAACAATATCGGTATGATCAAAGGTTAGTTGGGGTAAGGTCTTGGCGAATTCATCTTGTTTCACCGACTGATGAGTCCAAGCAAACACTTCAGCCAGACTTGAGTTCTCGATAGGAGGTCCTAGCGAAGTGGTGGTGTTATGCCGACTAAGGCATGATTCAAATTCGGCCAGAAGTCTCAACAAAAAGATCCGGGCTTGCTAAGAAAGGAGGCCTCGCCACAATGTCTTGGCGACCATTAGGAGTCTCGGTGAAAGAAAAGACTTCGGCAAGAATAGGGAGCTTACATGGTAAGGTATTAGTGATGAGGTTTGTCTTGCCGATAGAAAGACCTTCGGCAAGAGAATCACAGTTTCTTGGTGACTAAATACAAACTCAAAAAGGCTTTAGTGAGACATGAATGACTATTGTGACATCTCCCCGACTTCGAAGGGTTACAGTGATTACAAAGAATGAGGCCGGGCGAAAGTGAAAGGTTCTCAGTGGGAGGTCTCGTCGAAGGACGGATGTCTTGGTGAAAGCAAATGAAAGATCGGTAAAGCTACGGGATCCCGCCATGACCTCCTGGCAACTTGGACCTGTCTTGCCGACAATGAAGGGGTTTTTGTTGGTGTGAGGGACAATACCGTCACAAAGATGAGTCATGAAATTAAGAAGCCCTCCTCGGTGGAACACAAGGTGATCGATATGAGGTCTCACTGAGGAATGGATGTCTTGGTGAAAGCAAAGATTTCATTGGCCGATATGGACAAGGAATTTCATTGGTGTAAGAATGACAGTGTCATGGAAAATATAATTTGAAAGGGATGGATAATCCCGGATTGCGACGCTGCATCAAGATTTCACCCATATATCGAACCAATGGGATTTCAATAAGTTTAACCTAAGGCAAGTCAGGGATGGGCTTTTCACGAATATTTCTTGCATTCTAGGTGAATCTTAAGATGAAATAACCATACATGGCCCTGCCCTAGGTCCAAAACCCTATTCATCCGCCATTAACACACAATCAAGCTCAAAATTTAATTGTTCCTACTATTGAGTCACCACTAGGGTTTACTAGTTATTCTCGGGCAAGATTCATTAAAACGTAGATAGATAAAAGAGCTCAAAACTCGCCTGGGAGATGACAAAGGATGCAATACTGAACAACCCTAGCATGAAATAAGCAAATAAACAGGAACTCAAATCCCACAAGCCCTCACAAAACCAATGTGCCATTCATAATTCAATTCAAATCAGAGCAATCAGACACATACCATTATAAAGCGGGAACTGATCTTAGAAGCAGCAAACGTGAAGCTTAATGGCACCCACAAAGAACAAAGGAAAAAATGCACAAGAAATAGCCACCAAATCAATTAATTCAAGCTCAAACACCTCAAAATGAAGTCAATCAATCGCAGGAAAGCACTTCTTAGCTCAAATGATGGCAAATAGTGAACATAATGGCGTAAAAGATCTCAGAAATCAAGTAGGATCTAGCCTTCAAAGTGCGTACGAAGCCATTAATGCACTCAATAAGAAAGTCATGAAACCCGGGGAGCCGACGACAGGGCGAAATCTGAGAAAATCCAGACCACGCAGAAATCTGTGAAGACCCAAAAGTTTCGACCAACAAGGTCCAACCAAAATCCAGGAAAATATGACTAGGGAGAAAAATCCCGAATCAGGGCAAAAGCCCGAAATTCAATTAGAACTTAAGATTTTCAATAAACAACTTGGGGGAACACTTGGGCATTCAAAATAAACATTTAAACATATACCCAAGTAAGACAAAAACCTCAAAAGAAAGGGCCAGAACACCAAAACCAAAGCGAAAGAGGGTCCCTGCTTACAACAGGGCATGTGTGCGAAAAATTGCACAACAGGTAGCATGAAATGAAGCCCCTGAATCTAACACCCAAGAATCATCAACATTATCAAGAGAAAGAATCAAGGCATCCTCATTAGATTTATTACTTACCACATTTGCCTCTTTACTTCCTTCCTTTTTGTCTCCTTTATTTTTCTGAGACCAAAAATCTTTCTTTAAATGACCTGGCTTACCATAGTACCAACAATCTCTCTTGTTTCTAGATTGGGACCCTCTGTCCTTTGATTTTCCTCATGACTTCCCATAATTTCTAGAATTGTTTCCTCTCTCCTTTGTTCTGACCCTACTTTCTGCATTCAAAACACTGCCTGATGTGGATGTTCCACCTAAGGTTTTCCTACGAATTTTCTCGCTCAAAATAACACCAACGTCATCAAATTTCAATGTATTAGAACCAAAAACAAAATTGTTAACAACCATTACCAAGCTATTCCATCTTTTAGGAAAAGAAAACAGAATCAAAAGAGCCCTAACTTCTTCATCAAAGTTTACTTTTACAGAAGTTAATTGATTGGTGATAGTATTAAACTCATTCAAATGATCAGTAACTAACCCACCTTCTACCATTTTCATATTAAATAAACGCTTCATAAGAAATACCTTATTCGAAGCGGAAGGCTTTTCATATAACTTCGCTAGGGTTTCCATCAACTCTTGAGTTGTCTTTGATATTGTAATATTGAATGCCACCAATTGTGCCAGGCATAAACGAATATTGCCAAGAGCCTTTCTATCCAAAATATCCCAGTCCTCATCATAAATTACTGTGGGTTTCTTGGTTTTCCCTTGCAATGGCCACCATAAATCCTTCTGATAGAGATGGTCCTCCATCTCCATCTTCCATAACTGATAGTTCTTCCCATTAAACTTCTCAACCTTCTTACCCTCATCTGCCATTACTCCTATTCAACCATGAGACCTTCCTACAGATAATAATCGAAACATAACCTACTCTAATACCACTTGTTAGGGTTAGAAATGGAAAATATCTAACAATTAAATGCAGACTTAATTAATAAACAAAGAAACTAAAACACATAGAATAAATTATAACACAAAGAATTTAACGTGGTTCACCCAATCCAAGCTACATCCACCAAACCGCAACCATCCAATGATTTTATTATCCAGTGAAAAAACCTATTACAATCTTGCAAATAATCACGTTTTTCATCATACTGTAACCCCCATCTAAACCCATTTTTAACAACCTTAGAAGCTTCAAGATTAGGGTTCTACAAAATCAAAATTTTCTTTTTTCGTTGAATTTTTCCTTTTTCGGTGACGACGCGAAAAAGGAGGAAATTTTTTCTTGGGGGCTACCGCCCCCGAAGCCCCGCTCAGGGCCCGACCCGGCCCCGAACCCTGGCAAGGATACATGCTAGGGTGTACAGTATAGCATGATCAGTCACCACATGCCAACAATTAGTCCAAAATTTTGAGCTCAATATAATAGTAGGGGCACAAAGCCCATGAGCACAATATCCTAGTGAGGATTTGGATTATGAAGTCACCAACATGAATTCCAAAAACTTCAATACATTTAGGTTCAATTTTGTGAGCACAATGGATAAATAAGGGCACAATGCCCATGATCACAATGACATATCAAGGGTTTTAAATTTGGTGGCCCTACCACAATAATGCCACAATTAAGCCATCACACTATGACATGAATGAAAAAGTGGCATATTATTTTCAAGTATTTGTAACATATTTTCTATTACATTATTCTATTTTGTATGTTGTTTAATTATACTAAAAGTTATCACCAAGGTAGTATTGAAACTAAAGGTGAAAATATTGCAAGAATAACTTTAATAAGTATACAAAGAATTACAATTTGCATTTTTGAACAAAGATTACCATTTAGATTAATTATGTGATTACATAAATCAACAAACCATGTGAACATAGGATTTACAAGTACAATTTTTTTTGAGAAAAGTCCATATGAGAAAGAGAAAAAGTAGTTATTCATTTTCAAATATGAGGTACATCCATAAAATAAATCTCTCTTCACTTTTAAAACACTTTGGAAACACTTGTTTACTTATAAAATAATCTCATCTAAAAATACCATCTTATTACCTAAATAATTGATACCAAAACTATGCTATCTTTTAATTACCCCACACCCACGTTGGGATCATCTTTCAATAATAGAAAATGTATCAATGTCTTCACCTGGACAACACATGGGAATAATCAATTGGTCCCTTGAATAGAAAATGTAACCACAAAATCATATTAGGCTTCATAACTCTTGATGGTTCAAATACCAAAGTATAGCACTCCAAAAAGGAGTGGAAAACTCATGAAAGTCCTATCTTTTCATGCACTCCTCAATCCTAATGCTTAGAATTGAGAAAATACATTTAGTGATAAAAAATTCAATCATAACTATCACTGTTGTGCTCCACCTCTTTAATGAATGTATATGAAAACTAATACCAAGATTCTTGAGAATTTAAATTATAAATTATTTTTTGATTCCAACATTTTTAAGGACACTTAAATCCAAGAGTGTTAGATGTTGGAGTAATTAGGACATCACTTGATAATTAATTATTCATTAATTAATTATTAAGTCCCTTATTACTTTACTTCACTTAAGCTAAAATTAGGAGTTCTTTTTTATTATTAGTTTGAATTAAATATAGGACAAGTTGTCTCATTGCATGAGATTAGAACACTTGTCACTATCTAGTCAAATCCCCATCTAGGGTTTGCTTTTGCATAATTTTATAAAGCTTGCACATTCATTAATTTAATTTAGAACCATTTAGATTAATACATTGCACATATCAATGCTCTTCTAGATTCAATCTTTTCTCTCTTTGTTGCATAACAAATCAATTGGTTTGATATTTCTTTTGTGATAGGATAATTACTTGCAAGTGAATTTTGGGTGCTGTGGAGTTCAATCATCAACTTCAAAATTAGATATATATGAATCATACATATCTTCAAGGTAAATGAAAGCATAATCCTAACAAGTGGTACATACTATATAACACATAGCCACCATATAAAAAATTACATAGTTCTTATAGCAAATCATATGCCATTTTTTTGAAGTAGTCCACTTATATAATACATTGACCTATATAAGCTCGATCTAGGCCTATGGAACCCTATTGTATTGTACAAAATTTGAATTTACAAAGGAAATAATAGTTTCCCTTATCAATGAATCTTGTATGCACTACACTCATATTAACTAGCCTTTTCTATTAAGGAAGCTAAACTGCTAATAATTAGATTAGATCATTCTAATTAATCTATTATGTTCTAACAATGAGGTTATATGTATATAAGAAAGATCAAAACACTATAAAACAAATAAAATATATATTTTTTATTAAAATGATAGAATTTACAAGATGAATGTAGATATATAAATTAAAAATAAATAAGAACTTGGTACTAAAGTATGAAAGTCAATAGACTAGACACCAATGACAAGTATAATTTTTTTCATGATGTGCTATATTTTGTATGGTGAACATGTATAGAATTTAAATATGTTGAACAAGACAACTAAGAGGAGGGGTAAATCAATTGTAGTAATTTTATCCTTCAAAACTTCCACTAGAGATTAGATCAATTATCATTCACAAATCCTTTACTTTGCTAATGTGATTAATCATTAATTGTAAAAGTAGAAACTAAAAGAAGAAAAACCATACACAAAATAACACTAAATTTATGTGGAAAACCAAATGAGGGAAAAAAAATGGTGAGGATTACCTCACAATATAAAGAACTTCATAACCAAATACAAAAGGCTCACTATCGGAAAGGCTCACTACCAAAACACGATTTACTTGTCCAAATCAAGGCTTCCTTGTCCAAAACAAGACTCACTGTCCAATGAAGGTTAACCACTCAGAGGGCTCACTACCACAAAATTACAAAGAAGATAGAAGAGATTTGTTATAGAGAGAAAAAAATATCAATGCAACAGGGATTTCCACCACAATTCACTCACACACTTGCAGACACGCCTAAATGATAGAGTACACCTTCAGCTCACTGCCTCGGGAAACTCACCACTTGAATTTCACACTAATCTACTTAAACTCACATCACACACTCACTATTACACATCTATATTGCATCTATCTTACTCTTGCTTATCTTTCACAAACATCTCAAATTATATTTATATCGTCTTCAACTTTGAAATCCATCCAAAGTTGGCCACACTCCATTTGTATTTACAATTTCAAATTAGGTTGGCACCAAAACATTCTACAGTGGAATTAGAAGGAGGGTGACCTAAAAATATACTTAATGAGGACCCAATTAAGTCCCAACACGCTTTGCAAGAAGTGTTTAACACAAGGTCAACCAACACCAGTGTAAAAAACATAAAACAATTAAGCACACAAAACCTTAACTCAATCAAATCTTTTGGATAACAAATTTCACTTGAACATGACCTCATCAAATTACTCTTAGAATCACAAGTACTAAAACCAAAATTCAGAGAAATTCAAAGTAACTACATTTCACCTGGACCTCAGCCAGATACACTAAAATGTACAGTTCACAACTAGTGAACATATCTCAAACTGTACAATGATATAGAAGCCCAAAATATGGATATAGAAACTACCAAAAATCATGAACACCTTAGATCCTCACTAGGATAGCAAAAAATCCTAAATCAAATCCCAAAGCAAACACTGAATACCTGCAAACCTTTTTTATTACAATTTTCTCAATATCCTCGACATATACAACCAATTGTAGTACATAATAACCTTTCCAAAATAACTCAGTCACAATAACCCAAGGAAAAAATAACCCAAGGCCATAATAACCCAAGCCAAAATAACACGTGGTCAGAATAACCCATAGACAAAATATCCCTGTAAGAATATAGAGAAAGGAAAACAAAATTTATAAATTACCACAGGTTATTCTGTCCATGGGTTATTTTGACCATGGGTTATTTTGTCCATGGGTTATTATGACCCTAGGTTATTTTGTCATTGGGTTATTATGATGGGGTTATTGTGTCCAGGGTTATTTTGGCCAGGGTATTATGTTCGGATACCCCAATAACCAACATTCATGACATCAATGAAAACAACAACCAATTGACAACTAGTTAACCAATTGATATCAATGACAACACCAACATACTTACAAAAAAATATGTCTTGAAATGAATACCAAATTCTCTATAAGAAATAAAATTAAAACTCTTGAAAAGATACCATTGAAATAATAAGAACAACAATAAAGATTTAAACTATCTAATCAAGTGAAACTGATATAATTAAAAAATGTTGCTTCTAGAGGGAAATATATTAGAAAAACCCCCAAAATTATAAATATCTCTCTCCAAAAGAAAATATGTGTAACATCAAGACAAAAGGGAATATTTTTGTGGCTATTTTAGAGCTTGCCTTTAGGTGAATACCCAAAGTAGGTTTTCCAACTTCCATAAACAACCAATATTTCAATAATGATAAATGAAATGTGTGTGTTATTTAGACCCTTTAAGTGTATTAAGGTTAAGGAATAAAATAACAACAATAATGCTAAACAAAATACAATAAAATGAGAATAATAGTTTGCTAGTAAATAGGAAATGTGATCCCAAATATTGTAGGACATAAATAAATAGGATTGAACCATGATAATAAATAGAGAAAAAAGAATCTAGAGAAAACATAATAATGCAAGTCACCTCACAAAGCTAGAAGGAAAAATGGAGGCCAAACTAGTTAGTCTAAGATTACTTATGCAATTCCATGAGCTTAAAGTTTTGGAGAGTCACCACATGTGCTATATTGTTGGTTAAATATCAAAGTGCTATTAATAATGGATAGTGTTAAGAGAGTTCAAGTTTGTATTTATGGAATGAGAGAATAGATAAAAAAATGATTCAAAAAGAGAGAAGAAAGAGGTTGGTATTTGTTAAAAAATGGGATCTTAGGATACTAATAATTATAAGAAAGATATAAAATAAATAAAATGAGAAACATAAAAGTATAAATTTTACACATTATACTAAATATACATGGGGAAAAACCTTTCGGGTAAAAAACCCCATAAAACATCTTTTTATTAAAATACTTACATTAATGGTCTATTATAACATAGAACAAATGTGGGGAACACTTCTCCATACTTTTACATGGTGAGTAATACCTCATGTGCATTGTGATAGAATTCACTATCAATCTCCAAATTCTTCACCTCTCAAATGAGAGAGAACCTCCTTAAATATAGGATAAAGGGTGACATAATACCTTAAGGGGTGTTAGTCACAACTATTCAAAATAACTATTCATAAATAATTAATAATCTAATATTATTAGACTATAATTATTTCAAATGAGATATGCTTAATAAAGCATATAATATACAAGGTTTAATAACCTTATAATAGAACATTATATAAATGTTATAAGGGTATGAACGCTAATAAAATTATGTTCTAACACTCCCCATTAATTTTAAGAGGGGGCATCACATGTCAATTTTTATAAAAAAATGTACCCCAATAACGTAGGTCTTATAATGATGTTAATTTCTATATATAAAGAAGTGCACAACTTACAGAATGATATAAAAGGAGTATTTTCAAATATAATATGCTCACATTTACATATTAAAACACATAAATCTGAAAGTGAAGGGTAAATTAAAAAAAAACACATGTTATTTGATAAACATAAGCAAAATATTGATAAATAAAATTTGAATACCATCATTGATTATGTGAAACTCATTATCATAGTTTAAAATATCAACATATAATACTTAATTTTTTCATGTTATTATTTCTTACATTGTAAGATGTCTTAAGATTAAAAGAATTTATATAATATGAAGAGTAAAATTATGTAAATGCATGACCTCAACCTTGTTGGAAATAATCTAGCAAGTAACTTATCCCCATTAAAATAATATTTGGAAGGACCTTAGAGGAAGTAATGTATCAAATCCTACCATAATAATTTATAAATTAAGGTTCTACAAATTTATTTGGTGAATGATAAGTTAAAAGGGATGTTTAATATCTCATCACCATAATCCTTATTTTTTATATTGTTGCTCAAAATTGAAAGGATGGGTAAAAACTATCTAATTTGCATACTATCCCTATGAGAGAAATAATGCATCTATATATGAATATAAAAATTTAAAAAATAATAAGAAAAACATGACATAAGATCAAATCATCACAACACCTAGATTATAATACAGTCTTAAAGAATCGATCATTCAATAGAGATATTCAATTGGTGTCTAGAAAAACACTAGTGCCGTAACTCCTTGTAAAACTACAAGTGTCTAAATAATCCATCTCAAGAATACAATATATAAACCATGGAAAAACTAAGAAACCATAAGTGTTTTCCAAAACCATTGAACAAACAAAGAGACACAATTTGGGTATAAAAACTAATCTCCTCAAATTTTAATGCATTTCATGATGAGTCCACCTTTAATACGATTATTAACTCCTAAGGTCAAATATTAAACTCAAAAAAATTGAGAGATCTAATTCAGCCCATTTAAATCTCTTACAAGATTCTCTTACACATTTAATATCATTACTAATCAAAGTTATTTCCCATTTGTTTCCAAGTCTATTTTTAAACCCCCTCTACATGCTCTTACCCATCATAAATTATCTTATATATCTTATGTTCGTTGATTCTATATTAAACATCTTACAATGGTATGGATTCTCTTACACATGTAAAGATATAAATTTCAAGTGATGTAGTGTGTTATCCAATAAATATCAATATTCCTCCAAGCTATCATCCTTTTATGTTTATACCTATATTTACAACACATGATAAAAGATTAAATAAAGAAATTTCCTAGATTTGAAATGTGTACAAAAGTTAATCCTTATATTCTCCCACTTGTTTATACATATTTTGGACAATGATTTTGGATTGCCTACACTGCTGTTTTGCTCCTTCTAGGGTTTTTCACCTAAAAGGAGAAAGGGGAGGGGTCCAAAATGAAAATGTCAACACTCAAAGTTAATGTAAATGAGATGTATTATGTATATTAAGATGTAATAATGCACTGATCTAAAATGAAGATGATTTAATGATGCTAAACCTAAGAAATGTGAAGTGTTGGAAAACACAATGTGATATGCAGAAATATGAAACAAATGCAATAAAGGACAAAATAGAGATGCAAGCAAAAAAATATGCACTTGGAAACTAATGAAGAGATGAATAGGGATTGTAGAGACCTCATAAATTCTAGAAATTTTTATTTTTGAGCCAATTGGGACACTTATGCCAGGCTAGGCGACTTAGTCCCAGACCAGGGGAATTGCCCAAAAAGCTGTTTTGCCAACTGGGTACCTGAAATTGCAAAAATTTCTGAAAAAGAAATGTAGTGGGACTAAGTCGCAACTATGGGTGACTTAGTCCACTTTGTATTTTCTGCAAATCCAAAAGTGGAAATGAAAGCCCACAACCTGCACTTTGCTTTTTGATGGAAATCCAGATCTTAATCTTTGAAAAACCCTGTAAAATAGAAGATAATTTAATTTATAATGGGGGGTTTGCCTTGGTCAAACCCCTAGTTGGTATTTAAACTTTTTAAAAGATTTTTTTTCATAAAACCCTAGCCTTAAAAGTGTGTCTAAGACTAAGAAAAACTAAAATGAGATAAAACCCTATTCTAATGTGCTAGAATAAGATGAACAAATGACACTTGAATAATGCAAGAAACCCTACAACATTTCAAATGAATGTAAATGAGATGTAAATTTAATGTAAACCTTAAGTCTGAAGATAGAGAGAAAATGGAAGATGGAATCACTTTGAAAACAAGTAATTAGGTGTGATTTGATGGCTAGTTGCATCTCAACCTAGATTTCTCCATGATTCACCATGTAGTCATCCATAATAAAAAAAGTGAGCTTGAAGACTTGTAAAAATCCTAGTTTTCTGCCCCTAAGCTTCAAATTTGCTGTAAAATGCTATTGAATCTTCTTGTGAAAGATACTTTTGCTCTTGACTTTTGATTTTTGCTTTGTAAAAATGACTAGGAGATGTGAAAAATAACCTAAAATGTGTATTTATAGGAATTAACACCTAATTTTCCCATTATTTAGACCTAAGAGGCCAACATCCACTGAAAAATTAAATTGAATTGGTAAAATTCTCATTCAAAAGTGGAAAATGCCCCAAAAGGGACTAAGTTGCCACCTTGGGCGACTTAGTCCCACCAGGGATTTTTTTTGGTGGGTTTCACAAAATTTGAGTGGTTTGAATGTTACATTTGTTAGGATTTAAGTGATTTGTGATTGAATTAGGCCTCAAAGTCAAAAATCATGAGCATTAGGGGCCTATAAATGCAGTTTTTAAGGGGTGAATGATACAAGGTGTCTAAAGTAGGACCAAGTTTACCGCAAAATTGTCTCTTTCTTCAAGAGTATACAATTTTTGGTGACACACATATATAAAAGTGAAAAAATGACTCTAAATAATTAAAATAATTACTATGGGTTGAAATGACCATAACTAATATTCACAATCTAAAATTAAATTTGTTCTCACGATCTTCATCAATGAATTTGTAACATTCATCGAAGTATCCAACCTCTCTACCACAACCATATTATTCCATATTATGTCACAAAAATGATACTAAAAATTAATATGATTATTCAACACTTGGAAAGAATGGTTCTTAATCAAGATGATAACACTCTCATTATTACAATAAATCTTAATTCTATCCTAACTCAACTTAAGATTTAAACATAACCTTTGAATCTAAACAACCAACTTACAATCATGAGTAGCTATAATATTCTTTGTCTCTAAATTAAAAAAACAAACATAACATATCTCTCGTTCATCTAAATAATCACACCATCAAATAGGTAAAAAAGTCACCACTAAAATACCTCTTACTATCTACATCCCCTACTCAATTTATATACACAAATCCTATTATAAATACTAAATGTTGTAAGTATATTATAACAATACTAAAAGTATATTGTGGGTTCCATAAAGTATTGTTGAAAGTAGGTTTTTGTGTGACCTTGAAGTGTTGAAATGAATAAGACAACTGAGGGGGGGGGGTGAATTAGTTGTAGCAAATTAAACCTTCAAAACCCTCAATAATACTCAGATCCACAAGCATTCATTAAACCCTTATTTTGTTAGTTTGATTAAACATGAAATGCAGATAACAAAAAATGAAATCACAAAACCATACACAAAAGAACACCAGATTTACGCGGAAAACCCAATGAAGGAAAAACCACGGTGAGGATGAGCTCACAATATAAGTAATTGCAAAAACTAGTACAAGGGATCACTATCCTGGAATATGACACACTTTCCAAAAGGCTCATAGCTAGGGCTCACTACTACAAAAAGAATACAAGAAGATAGATGAAGAATGCAACACCTGGAGAACACTTCTCAATGCAACAAGGAGTCCACCACAATTTCTCACACACTTTCGTAGTCTCACATGAAAGATTTTAGATGCCTTTAGCTCACTGCCTTCAAGAACCCTAACATAAAGTTTACATTGCTTTGCTCAAATATGCATCACAAACATCACTTGCATCAATATCACATCTGCCTTAATTATTACTCTTTCCATGTCTCACTTGCATCAACACCATACATATTTATATCAAGCTCTACCTCAAAAAATTTCTCGAATGTCAACCACTAGCTGTTATACACACAAATTCAAAATAGGTCACCACCTAACCTACACAAATCCTTAACTAGGACCCAAATAGATCCCAACACACTTCAACACACTTCCACAAGCCTCGCATGTAGTGTTAAACACAAGGTCGACCAACAATCGTGCAAACACCATAACCATTAAGTACACGCTTCCTTAAATCAATCCACGCTAAAAGTTTCGAACAACATAATTTACTTGAACATTATCAAGAGTAACTCATGAAATAATTAAGATTCATCAAACACTTCATCCAAACTCACATTATTGAAATACTTTAACATAGAATAACTGGTAACCCTTACTTGCACACTGATAAATGAAACTCACTCTGTATTGTACCAAATCAAGTAAAACCTTGAATACAAAAAGATAAAAGCATTATGGGAAAATTCCCAAATATACACAACCTAAATCCAAACAACGAAGAAACACAGAGCAAATACATTTCTCCCAAGCCACAAAAAACATCACTAAACAATTGGTTTACACACTGGTGAAAATATCTCACATTGTACAACGATCCAGAAACCTAAATTTTGAATATAGCAACCTCTGACAACCTTGAATAACCTGTAAGATCCACATAGGCATAACATCAATATTGAAAGAACATTGAGCACAATATCGGGGCATACTATGAAAACTTACACAACATAGTTTACTTTGTTTATCAATTTTCTCAATATCCTTAATATCTTCATCCCATAGTTGAAATCAATGAAAACACCAATCAATGGACTTCCTGTTGACATCAATGACAAAACCTTCATTCTTGCAACATGAAGTACTATTGTAAGAAGTCAAGTACAAGTTCCCTAAAATATTGCTATAAGTATGCAATAAGTTCCCTAAAGTATTTTTGCAAGTTTTTTGAAGGTTCCCTAAATTATTGTTGCACATTCACTACAAGCTCACTAAGAAACTACTACAAGTCCTTTGAAATACCTCCATAGTAAAAAATAGTAAAATCTAAAGTGCCACATAGATATCTAAATAATCTTCTCATTATAGTAAAATGATCCTTATGTTGGGAAAGGTGTCTCAACCTTACATCCTAATGTTTCAATTGATTAAATATTTGTATTTGTTTATGTCATGGCATCATATTAGAAAATGAGGTAGCCTAATTTGTGTTGGAATTTGTAGCATCATAAATTGTCATTGATGATAATTTCACATTGTTTTTCTCCCTCCTAAGTGTATGGACCTAATTGTACAGATCTAATGTCCTAAATTATGCATTCCATGGCCCATTTGAATATTTACCAAGAAAAACCCTTTACAAAACCAAATCAAACATTTAATATTTTTCTCTCGACAATTTACATCCTACGAAATAGGGGCTAAGACAAAGTTACCCTAGGTGACTTTTTCCCCCTATTTTTCCTCTAAATTTTAATATTTGAATTTTAAATGTCAAATATCAACTATCGAGATTTAATTTTTGGGAAATTAGATTAAATTCCTATAAATGCCTAGTCATTTCATCATTTTAGATCTAAGAGGAAATTTTGGAAGCAATCTATCATTATCAAGCAATTATCAATCAAGTCAAAAGCATTCAAGAGTAGATATATTACAACATTTCAACATTGAAGAATTATATCAAGTTTTATTTGAGTTTGTTCATGTTTATGTTATCATTTTGTTTGTGAGGACTAACCCTTGTAGGTATTTCAAACAATCAAGATAATTTTCAATCAAGCCTTGAGGTAATGTGCATGACTTCAATACTTCAAGGAAAATCAGATTTGGGTGGATAATTGCAATCCATTGTTGATTCATCGTTCATTTGTCATTTAGCCTCTATCCCTCAAAAGGATAAGCTCTCTATCATCAAATTTTCCATTGTGGAGGTGGAAAAACCAACATACAGTTTGAATGAGGAAAGCCTCTTTAAGGTACAACCCTTCCTCTCTCTTTGAATGTGTAGGTTACAAATTAGAAGAAGTTTAGAGGAAGATTGAATCATTTGTTCATTGCTGCATTCGAACCCTACAACTTGACAACATGTAGAAACTTAGATATCTCAATGTTTGATGAATATTTGACAATGATACATGGAATAAAGAAGGATCTAATCAAACTCTAGAGGATTGTGAAAATAGATTTCAAATTAAGTTACAAGGACATAGTCACCCTAGGTGACTTATTCCTCCAAAATTAGGCCTAGATTTGAACCATAGGTACATAGTAAGTTCAACTATTTCCAAATCTGGTCTCAAAATTTAACTTCTAGTTTCTAGTTTCTCTGTATTTGCATCAAAATAGTACATTCTCATAGTCATTTAGCTACATCATTGCATTTTCATTCCAAATCCATTTCAAACCACCAAGCAATTCAGATCCAAGGTTGATTGACTCGCCTTTTAGGTTGCAATTTGATCTCATACCCTTGTTGATTTGAATTCTAATGTTTTGTAGTGAAAAGTAGTAATCCTAGTTAAATCCTAGGATCACTTTTCCCACATTACAAATTATTTTACCATATTTCAAACAATTTGTAAAGTCTTTAAAGAGTTTGCAAGAGCATATAATGTCATTATGACATTGTAATATGGGAGTTAATTATGACAGTTTTAGTGATGCATAAGAGTATTATTATAAGGCAGTTACATTGGAATCTTGATCAAAATTTTAATCTAAATCATACATCATATATGAATGGGTTTTATTATGACAAAGTGGAGTACCTAAATTAAGGATTCAATTGTGACAAAATTTATGACATATAAGATAATCTTCCATTTTTATCAAAGGATACTATGAACAACTTGGGCATTAGAGTTTAGGCTAGTTTGATGCCATTTTGGGTCAATATTTTTGCTCATATTTTTGGTAAACTACTTTTAGTTTATTGCTTTATTTTTTCATGTTTATTGGTTCTTGAGGATGGAGTATAATATGGGTTATATGATCAACTAGTAGGTATTGTTATGATACTAGAATTGATCTACAATTTGAATGTTGGTGATTCTCTTATAAATTCATAGCCTAATATTTGTATCTTAATCTCTTAGTTGCTAAATCATATAATTTTTTTTTCTTGAATTATGGGGTTTTCTCCACATAAATCATTGTCATTTAATATATATTTTTTCTATTATGCAACTACAAGATCTTTTATTTTTTGAAAATATTTCCCCTCAAAGGTTAGTGAAGGAGGAATTCATAAATCATTTCTGCCTTTCATTTGATATTAAGTGTTGATCACCTTGGGTTCTAGGTATTATTAATCTTACATTACTTGTAGAAGTTTGTGTTGAAGGAAATCTTGTTACAAGAAAAATGGTAATCACATTAGGGATAGAGATGGATAGATTCATAGACACTAACTTTTATTTGTGGAAGCTCAAGATGGAGGATATTCGTGTGGATAAAGAACTATAGGATACATTATCTAGATCTAAACCTACTATGAAAAAATAAGTGGAGTGGGACATATTGGAAAAAACATGAAGGTTCTTGTTAGAATATGTTTAGAAGATTTAGTGTTGTTATATGTGCATGATGAGTCCACCACACAAAATATTTGGAAAAAGAGGATAAATTTTTCATGTTAAATCCCTAGTAAATGAATTTTTCTTGTTAAATTTCTACACCCTTAGGATAGAGGATGATGGTTCAGTAGTTGTGCATGTGAGCATGTTCAATATGATACATGACTTAGGTTTACTTTATTAGAGTGAAAATAGAGGATGATTGTTGTATAACACTCATTTTTATTCATAATACTCATGGGATCATATTGTCATGGCTATCTAGAGAATTTACTCTAAGCTAAATATGGATGAGGTAGTAAATATTTACTTTTCAAAAGAGATATAGATAAAATATTATAAATCAACTAAGAAAGTCATATAAATTCATGGAATATTAAAAGAGAAATAAGAGAAGAAGAGAGAAAAGTCAAGATCCAAATCTCTTTTAAATCCCAAGGATTGATTTTGGAACTATGGAAAGCCTAAGCACTTCTATACAGACTATAAAGAGGAGAAGAAAATAACTATGATTTAGATTATTCGTACTAAGAATTCCTCTCAAGATGATGCGAATTTATTTCTTACAACCTTAGAAAATCATACATTAGAAGGTGTAGGAAACATATTATACACCTCTACTTTCTTTCAAAAGGGTAGGGACATTTTATCAATAGTAGATTTCAATATATTTATTAACTAAATCTGTAAGTATACTTCATTCAAGTTTATTCTCTAAATGCATCCCTACATCACACTTTTCATATTCATAATTTCCAACTTAAATTTCATGTTATATTTTTATTGATTATTTATCTCTCCTTGGTTTGTATAATCCTTTGTAGTGCACAAAAAATCAAGGGGGGATATTATTTATTAAGCTTTCTCTATGTTTATACATAACTTTCACAAGTTGAACATTCATATTTTCTTCGACAATTCAAAATAATTGATATCCTTTATCATGATTTACTCTTTCTATTAATTTTTATTTTAGCATGTATACCATCTTGTTTTTCACACATACCAGAGTGGGTCAAAATATAGAGTAAAAAACTACACACCCTAGCACCTTTTCACTCTAATTTTACACCACTTTAGGTTGATTTCTTAAACACATGATTCTAGTATATAATTTGATCATTTTGGTTCACTCATTAACAAAATACCAAATCCAAAATTTTGATATGCCTTTTTCCCTATTTAGAGCCCTTTTCATCTTGTTTCTAATATCTTATCCACCCTAAATAAAATCATAAATATTGAGTCATATCTAAAATTTTGAATTCAAAGGCTAACAATCTTGAGATCTAATTGTCACTCATTGACTTGGGCACTAAATTTTGAATTTAGAGATCTAGATTTATTTACTTAAGTAAAAAATCATAAGATTCATTTGTACAATAAAAAAAATGATGGCATTACTAAATAGGATCCAAAATAATACATTCTCTTCTTATTTTTTCAAGTACATTGCATATATTAATTTACCACTATCAACATTAGAAAAATAATTCATCTTTATATGTAAAGTGAAATCCATGTTAAGGATATGCTTTAAGGCATATTGGTGTAAGAATCAATAAAGTAACATAAATAATCAACAATCAATAATAAAAAGATCATTTCTATCTACAATTAAACATTTTTTGCTGAGTTTACTCACTTGTTTTACCTTTATTAATAACTTTGTTGAAAGTTAACACACTTCTACAAGCTAGCTGAGCAAGCTCCATAATGCTCCTTTGCAATTAAAGATTATTCCTTACTTTAAGTGGTACTAAGAAAGAATATTTTATAGGTAATAAAGGCCCTCCTATGCTCTAGAGAAGATCATAGGTTTCCAAGATAGAATTATAGTTCTAAATTTGTTCTTATAAATGTGATTATGTCTTAGATGCTCAAATACTTGGGATTCAATTACCTTAGGCTTTAGATCCATAATCCAATTCGAGACTCTAGAAATTAGTCTATTGTCACAATGTAACATTTAGTTTCATCTCAAAATATACAAACCTAGTCATTTTAATTCAATTTTGTACATGTTCTATTTTTGTCTCAATTTCCATACATCAATCCACATAGATAACTTAGCTCTTATTTATCTAAGGTTTAAAAAGTTTTTCCATGGGTTATTTGGGTATTAGAAGATACAACTTAAGGTACACTCCATTAATATTTAGCAATTGATCAAGTGGTATCCGTTTGCATTTATAATTATTCATTGTCTACTCTATTTATCTCTTTAATTTTACTAGCAACTTATTTTTGGGGCTTGACCAAGGTTTAAGGGGGGTTTTATGAGATGCTTAGAATAACAAATTTTATTATCCTAAACATAATAAATGATGATGTATGTGATGCAATGATATGTTAATGCGTAATGTAATGTGAATGTAATGTGATGATATGATGTTATGATGTTATCTAAGTATGTATGCCTAATGAATTAAATGCTTATATACCTATTGATTATACAAAAAATGATTATGAAATGCTTCTGTAGATGTTATGTGATGATTTATATGATAGATGGTAATATTAAATGGTTATAAAATACAAATGAATGTTTATGAAATGATTGATATAATGCCATGAGATGCAATGTAATGGGTGAAATGCAATGACATGGATGCACCTATCTATGAAGAATGTTTATGATAACCTGTTTATATGATGATAGAAATGCAATGCGTATGTTTCCTATATGATATGTTTATGCAATATGCTTACGATTTGTGGATGTAGGATTGATGACGATGATGGTGATGGTGATCAACTGTCATAGTACCTTGTTAGTGCGATTAGTAAGGAAAGAAGTCATTTCAACAAGACACAAGATGATGCAAATGCAAATGCAAATGATGATGATGATGATGATGATTATTATTTTATGAGGAATTGGGATTTTCAAAGGGCCAAATTTTCTTATGTTTGATAACACACATGGTATGATGCATCAAGGTTTAGAAAACCAGGATGCCGTTGTACCCAGTGAGATGAACTTTGACTTGACAAGTAGATAGAAGCATTCTTGTTCACACCCGACATACAGAAACCTTGCTAGGATGCACTTCAGAAGTTTCAAACACCTTGGACCAAAACACAGAAAGGTAAACCTATCCTTGCAATAGTCAACAAGTTGCCCTAGACCTCTTCCATACATACCTAACAAAGTAATTATTCGCCAAGGTTATATTACAAGAACGTCCAAAAAGCACAGCAGACAAAAGATAATGATTGTTGCCCCATTCCTATTTCTCTAAATCCTCTATTTTAGGATATCATTGAGATGTCCTTGGAATGAGCACTAATAAAATAAGTCAAAAGATAAAGACCAAGTAAACAAACAAACTGATTCTCTTCAATACCGCTAACGGAAAGAGGATGTGTTTTCTCAGGATGATAACCGAAACTTATTGCCAAAAGATAATGCCCATTGTAGGAAGGATTCATCCTAGGACATGTTAGTGGATGGCGGCACAACATTTCATTTATCCAAAGTGCTCTAAGGGATGATTGATATGGGATCAACTAGATGATAAGTTACTAATACGAAGAGATGACCAACTTGCTTACACATTGACTTAAACTTAAGACTTGACGTTTGGAGTTTTACTTTTAATCTGCTAGACTTGTTTCTAACTGTTTCACCAAATATTGATGCTTCCACACCCTCACTTATTGAAAGCTCCATGGTACTCCTTAACACCTCTATATTTTTCTATCCCAGAAGCTCATATACTTATGATTTAGTTATCACAATCTTTAAACCCATAATCTTGTCTGAAATTTTTAAAATTAGATTTCTCTCATAATATAACATCAATAAAATTTCATGTCAACTTCACAACCCTAATTGTAAACATTTTATTTAATACTTTAAATCACATTAGTTTATACACTTTAGATATTTGTATTTTTTTACTTTCACTAATAAATTAATTTTTATATTAATTAATAATAATTATTATCCTATATTAGTAATAATTAGAGTCATAAGGGGGCAGGGCCCTGGCTTGATTTGTTAAAGCATCTTGTTGTAGGCAAGAGGTCACATCTCCCCCGACCTCGTGTTATCAAAGGGCATGTTGCACCAACATCGTCGGTCACGTCAAAAAAGCTTACCAAGCGCATTGCAGTTTATAGAGGGGCTACCTAAGTCACACAATCAAAGAAGAGGAAAGCTAACATTTTCTAGGGAGAATTAGCTTAAATTCTTATAACTAGTGTGCTATTATAGACACTAAAATATGCCCTAAGCTCTTGAACACCATTTTTCATATTAATTTCCTTTCTTCCCTCGCATAATTGAATAATTTTAATTATTTAATTATTGTCTAAAGTCATATTTCTTCTATTAATTAAATGATTTTAATTATTTAATTCATTCATTTCTCCTTTTATTCTTCCTTGATTAATTATATCACTAATTAATCCTTTCTTTCTATAATTAAATAAATTCTTATTTATTTAATTATTTACTTTCTTTTTCATCCTATAATTAAATAATTATTTAATTATTCATTAGCATTTTCTTCCTTAATTAAATAAATTCTATTTATTTAATTATTTTCCACCTTTCCCTCCACTATTAAATAATTATTTTAATTATTTAATATTTTGTCCTTTTCCTCTACTTTTAATTAAATTGTTATTTAATTAAAATCAACCTTTTCCCTTTCTTTTATAATTAAATAATTGTTTTAATTATTTAATTATTCATTTTTCCTCCTAGATTAAATAATTTTATAATTATTTAATTTACTCCAACAACCTCTTTTTTTGTGCCAACCTTTTATCCATGCCATTCTTATCCATTCACATCTCAATTAATTTCCACCCTTGATAAAGTTTTATTACCTTTTAATCTCTACTGTCCATCCTTAACTAAACCCTAATTTTGCCCTAACCCTATTTCATTGCTTCTTAAAGCAATCTCATCCATTGATCTTCATCTTTCAATCTTGACCCTTCATTCAAATGTGGTTTTCTATAAAAGAGACCTATCACTTTCATTTCTAACCTTAATGAACCAACTATTCTAGCTAACAACTACAACTACAACCTTCAATATTTTGCTATCATTATCACTAGGCTTATTGTTGCATACTTCAAATCTGAGGGCAAACAAGCATATAAAGCAAAATGGAGAAGAGCAATGAAGATGATTCAACCATGACATAGGAATTATTAGTAATATTGCTTTATTATTTTATATTTCTATATTCATTTGTGCTTCCATATTAGATTAGAATCTTTACCACTTAATTTTATGTATTTGATGGTTGATACTATTGATTCATACTTTTTCCCATGATCTTACCCTATTCTACAGCTACAATTACAAAATAAGCAGAGATTTAGGTGAAGCAAGCTGAACCAATAGGGAGTCAAATGAGTGATTGATGAATTTACTCATAAAGGATTGCTCAATGACCATCTTAATTAGTCGGCAAGTTGAATAGTTAAAATCCTCGAATCGGTATGACGACCGACCACAGCGTAACAAATCATGGAGGACGTGAATCGGTTCTGCTTATAAAATTCTACTCCAAAGCTGGAAAAGGGCAAATAGGAATTTGGGTGACTGTAGAGAACCAGAGATTGAGTTATTGTAGAAGCGTTGCTATAACTAACATAAACAGTATTTGTTTTTGTTTTGGCTGGCAAAAATATTGTATTGCTTGAAGACAACTGCTTCAAGCAAGGCGCTGTTCTTTTGAAAGCAAAGAGAAATTCAAAAATGGAAGAAGAGCTCTCTACGACTAATTCTCTTTCTTCTTCACCACCACCCTCGTCTTCAAATCCTCCACCCACATCACCATCATTTCAAAATTTTCCTTCTCTCACATCACCTCAAAACTCACCCCCTCCTACATCCCCCCCTTCACCTCCTCCATCATCACCACCACCATCTCAAAATATCCCCCCTCCACCACCACCATCCCAAAACTCCCCTCCTCCTACACAACCACCATCATCTCATTCTTCTCCCCTTACATCACCTCCATGTGATCAATCCCCACAAATAACTCCAGAAGTGAAAAGTGATCCCTCTCCATCTGCCTCCATGGCCGGCACTCATTCACAGCTTGAAACGCAAAAAGTTGTAGAGATGTGGGAAATCTTTATACAAAAGGGTATAGAACATGATTTCACACAAGATTTAGCTCATTTTAGTGTACCTTACAGCCAGATTTTTGATGCCAACAGCAGGCATTTTTATGAGAGATGTATGGAGTTGTTAGAACAGATGCCCCTACATTCAACACGTATTCCACCTCCACTCATGCAGAAGATCCAAAGCCTGCCTAGATTCTTGCAAAATACTAGGAAATGGAGATCATTGATTACGGAAAAAGTTCGAAGGTCACTGCCAACAGATGCAGCTACTCCCTCTAAAATGTCAACAGGCTCCCAAGAAGTTAACAGTTATTCATACGAGAACAAAACTATTGAGAATCTATTAGATCCCAACAAATTGGACCTCTTCTGTCAGATAGTGGCGGAGCTCTCAGAGTACTTGGGAAAGAATAAAAAGTGACTCAGCCATCTCTTCATCAGCTCCTCCTAATTGAGCCATATCCTAGCTGCTCCAAACACTAGGAGAAATATAAAGAGCACTGAAAAGATAAGCAAAATCTCGTATAGATGTAGTTGAGGGAAAACAGAAGTATTGAAAAATTTCATTATAATTATTGTATTCAAATATGTTAAAGGAGAGAAATTTTCACTATTATTATTGTATTGAAATGTTAAGGAGAGACTTTTTAGCTACTAAATAGGTTTGAAACATCTATTGAAATGTATAATTGAGTTTTGTTTTCTTGGTTTTTTTTTTTTTTGTGTAGCTGAACAATGAATCAATAGAGTTATCTTATTTTTACAATTATTTATAAATAATTATGCTTTTAATATGGTTCATAAAAAATCATTATATAAGTAGTCCGAACAAGTAGTAGAGTTGGCTTGGCCAGTGGGTTTTCTCCCCAGGGTTCGACTCCGCTCCCGGGTTTAAGAGGTGAGACTTCTTGGGGGCGGGGGATCTCACCCGTAGGGGACTATATAATTAAGTTTAGGTATTCAATAAAAATAGAATTATTTTAGATTAATTAGCTAGAATAGATTATTAAAATAAATATGCAGAAAATAAATAAGGAGATTAGGGGTATTTAGTTTTAGAATTGGTGATGTATGTTGTTGATGCCATGTTGAATTTTTCACCACTATTTAGAAATTATTATCCTCAATCTAATGAGTGTGATAGACTTTGTACAATCTTATAAATCTTAATAGTTTAATCATGGGCTTCTTGAATTTGATTCTAATCACTACAAATTTGATTTGTTGTGTGAAATTGAACTATGGTGTATATAAACGATTTAACAAAATGTGTTTTAGTAAATCTATTTACCTTTGCCTTTCTAATAATTGAATCTATCAAGGTGGTGTCTAGGGGCACTATTTAGGAGTTTGTTGACTTGAAAGAAAATTCTTGATTGTCCTAATTCAAACCCCTTTTGTAGGTTGAATTTATATAAATGATAAATATTGAAGATATAACAATAAATTCCATAAATTGTCTTAAGTTTCCTCATATTAACTAGTAGAAGGGACAAATAAATCCATTATTTGAATTTGAAATTTTCAAATTTGATTTTTTTTCTTTACCTACCCTAGGATTGAACTAGATCAATTCTAACCCCACTAAAAAATGAACCTTGGAGAAAAAATAGCAAGTTTGAGGTAGAGAATTAATGTATGGAAATATGTGTAAATGATGTTGTACTAATGATCAATACATGGTCAATGTCTAAGAATATGTGTAAATGGGGGTAAGTAAAGGTGGATAAGGATTTGGCCATAAGCCAAACCAAGAAAAAGAGAGCCATTTTTCAATATTTCATTGTATTTAAGACATTTCATTAGACATGCATTCAAAGTTATAGACATTCTTAGCCAACATGAAAACTATCTCTAAAATTTGATATAATTATTTTTTATATTCTCCTTAGTAGAAATGCTCCATAGAAACCTAAATAATAATTAAAAGAGGTGCAATGAGTAATTCCTACTTAATAATTAAAATTAAAAAAATGAGTTTCGTATACTATCTACAAAAAAAATAGAGAGAAGGAATAAAAAAAATCTTATATAGAAGTGATATGAAAATAGTTTATATGATGCAACCATGTGGTAAAAACTCGATGTGATGTGGCAGTACAATAGTGATCTGCACAATGTGATGTAATAGTGTTTTAATAATAGAGGAAATGCACTCAACACTCTACACATAATGTAATTTACTATGATTAATTTCTATGCAATATGGTAAATATAATAAATGTTTAGTGTCATGCAAGCATGCAATGCAATGAATCTCCATTTAATGCAATAGTATGGTAGATCTCTACATGTGAAGCAATATGGAATATAATGAAACTCCATGTGATGTGATAATACAATAGATCTCTATGTAATACATTTTTTTAATTTTATCAAGCTCCATCTAGATATTGTGATGAGTCTTTGTCTAGTTGAGGTCACTATTTAAAATCTCAACCATGGAAAAAAATTAAGCATAATATGTTGCCCCTCCAAATGGCTACATAATTACACTAATAAATGATGAAATAAATACACCGCAAAAAATATCTAGGAAACTAAAATAAATGCATTCAATAAGCACACCATTAACCTAGATTAATTAGCTAGGGTATATTACTTATTAGATAATTTAAATATTTTTTATTCTTTTACTTGTTTCATTGGTGATCTTCTCAAGAGTTTTTATTTTGTTTCTTATATAGAAATGGGCACATATTTTAAGATAAATTTAGATACTAGATGTGTTTTCCATATGGGCTATAACTTGTTGCATAGATATCCATGTTTAACATTAATGTTTGGTCTAGTGACCTCCACACTTCAATGCCAACTTATTTTTGTTGTTAATTTTTAGTTCTACTTTCATCTTGTCAATTTTTTCATTTTTTAGTAAATAGCAATAGCTTATTTCTTTTATTGTATTTTAGATTACTTGAATAATTGTAATATTTTATAGTTAAAATAAATTAAAGACTAATTGGTATAATATATAATGATTAGTAACAAGGGTATCCCTAATATCTTAACCCTCAACCCTTAAAACCTCAACCCTTAAATCCTAATACCTTAAACCCTCAACCCTTAAACCCTAAACCCTTAAAACCACAACCCTTAAACCCTAATACCTTAACCCTCAACCCTCAAACCTATCCCTAAAGGTTCAACCCTTAAACCTTAAACCCTAAACCCTATCCCTAAACCCTCAACCCTCGACACTAACCTTAAACCCTAATCCCTCAACCCTCAACCCTTAAACCCTAATACCCCAACCCTTAAACTCTAATTTCTCAAGCCTCAACCCTAATACCTTAAACCCTAAACCTTCAACCCCTAATCCTTCAACCCTTAAACCCTCAACCTTCAACCCTCAACCTTTAAACCATAAATCCTCAACCCTTAAACCCTAAACCTGACACCCTAAAACCTCAAACCTCAACCCTATACTTAAGCCCTAATCCATCAACCCAATATCTTAAACCCCAATGTACCTATGCCCTATACACTTAATCTTGGACACTGAACCTTGAACATTATCCCTCAACCCTCAAACCTCTACCCTATACCCTATACTTATTCCCTAAACCATCAACCCTCATCCCTATGCCTTATACCCTCAACCTTAAACCCTGAAACCTGTACCTTAGGCACTCAACCTTGAACATTATCCCTCAGCTATAAACCCTCAACCCTCAACCTTATACCCTCAATCCTCAACCCTATACCTTAAACCTTGAACCCTGCACCCTCAAACCTCATCCCTATACCTTATAACCTAGCCCTTATACCCTAGACCTGAATATTGTCCCTCAACCCTATACTTAACTCTAAACCATACACTCTCAACCCTTCACCCTATGCCTTATACCCTCAATCCATATTGTCAACCCTAAACCTAATATCCTAAACTATAATCCCTACGCCTCACACACTTAATTTTATACATTCAACAAGTTGAATATTATCCCTCAACTATAAACCATCAACACTCTACCCTATAGCCTTAACCTATCACTTAAGCCCTAATCCCTCAACCCTCAATGTTAAGGCTTTCATCTTTGATTTTTTTTTGTTTGCGTACAGTCTATTTTTTTGGGTCAAAAACCAATGTTTAGAATTTTTTACTTTATTTTTTAACCGTTCATTGAAATTTCAAATAAATTACATTTTTATAAACTAGACTCCATTGTACACATTAAAAAAAATGATTTTCGATTAGTTTTCAAAAATTAGAGAGGTAGCACAGACAAAATTTTGTTTTTCAAGATGTGTCCACTTTGAAAATTAGTAAAAAATCATATATTCATTAAAAAATTATCAGAAAAATCGAGCATAAACTATATGTTGTTAGCTAATTTCTCACTGAAGCAATTTTAAAAATACCAAAAAAAGTTAACCTTTTGATGGAGCCACAACAAATGCTATGTTCGGTTTTTTGACAAAAATAACACCAATTTTTGTGGCTCCCTTTTTGAACCCCTTAATATCTACCATTTTCAAAAAAAGTTATTAGTTTACAAATTAGAATAAGAGAACTACGACCCTTGCTTTTGTTGCATCTTAAAATTTTGAGTGTAACTATCAGGTCAATTTCCCATCCAAGGTTAGTATTTCCTGATTTTAGAAAAAAAAAAGACCACTTCAGACCCCTTTTTGCCTCTCATATTTGCACACTTACCCCCAATCCTTATCCACCTTTTCTTACATACATTTTAACACCATGTAAACATCATTAGTATATCATTCACACCTATTTATTAATTAATATAATTCCCACGTTGAGTCATGGTTATCAATTCACCTCCTATGATGTTAAAAAATTTTATTCATCCCTCATGAGATTAAAAATTTATGTACCTCCTTAGGTATGGTTGGAAATTCATCCCCTGTGATGTAAAAATTTTATGCACTCCCTAAAACGTGATTTTCATAGACCTAGCATAATGAACTTGCTGGCCTATGAACTTAATCATTTCTACATGGCCACCTAGCACATAACACAACTTTCTTTCTAGTGGAGCCATCTGTTTCATGAGTCACCTAGCATAACACAACTTGCTATCCTTGTGAAACCCATCATGTTGTATGGACACCTAGCATAGATTGATAGCTAGTAGATCTATGTAGCTCATGAGAGATTTAGCATAACACAACTTGTTGGTTCTATGAGATCACCCTCATGTCTAACATCTCATTCGACGGATGATTTTTGTTATTGAGAAATTTTTTCAGATCAAGATCTCTTTACCTTATTGACTTGAATCATTTTTAGTGTACTAACCTTGTGTTTATGTTTTATTTTGTGTATATCATATTTTTACATTATGTTGATTATGTGTTTTCCTTGTTTCTTTTATGCATTTTCTCCATTCATTTCACATGTTTTCTCTGTGTATTTGATGTGTTTGCTTCGTGTATTCCTTGTATGCATCGTGCTTGCTTTGTGTATGCTTTTGTGTATTCTTTTATGTGTACTCCATTGATTTTTCATTGAGTGACTTATGAGTGATTGAATATTTCCTTGTCTTAACTTTGTGGATTGATAGGATCTTAAGTTGGGGGCTTGCATACCCCTCAACTTGGTGTCATCCTATCTCTTCAATGTTTCAATAAATAAATCCATCTTTTCCTTACTTTAGTATGAGCATGAGTGAAATTTTATGCTCTCAATAAAGTGGGCGATAAATGTAGCATCATAAAT
>VDFB02379582.1:0-65748 GCA_007258455.2 Sequoia sempervirens | reverse complement strand
TGTTATCCCATGCTTCTGCCAATGTTGCAATCCTCGAGAGCAAGGAAGAAGTTTGTCCATACGCCACTGCCAGTCTTTCTGCAAATATGGCCACCTCTTGCCTGTTGGCACTTAGCCATTCTTTAGTCTCCTTGGCTATATTCTTTTCCTCTTCAAAAATCTCCTGAGAAGTATTCATTAGTGGAGGAGTGCTGAGGCGGTCTGATCAAGAGGCTTAGTTAGGTGTTGGATATACTCCTTGAGTCGTACAACCTCTCGTTTATACTCTTCTGTTCACAATTCTAATGTGGTGGTGAGGATCAAAATTGGCTCAAGATCTGTATGATGTGAACGGATACCACTGCATTTCTAGTCTAGCACCTTCAGCTGCCTGTGCAGACAAACAATATTCTTCCATATTCTCGATAAGGAATGGGAAAGTGACGGCTGCTTTCTGCTTCGGCCTTTGGATATTCTGGAAATTCTCCAATTGCCTAAGAACCTCCGGTAGAATCATCCTATGGGTGGGGTAGATAGGAAGCTTGTACAGATTCCCAGTGAATCCCTGGATCCAGACATAAGTGAATTTAGGAAACTAGATGTACCAGGATCCATATTTACCGATCAGGCTCTTTGCTTCATGTGTTAGCCTCTGATGGGTTCCCCGTTGTAGCATCCTTGTGATGAACATCAAGAATGCATCGTGCACTCTCCTGAAATGGGACTTGGCAGATAACTGCAATTGAGGATAGCATTCATACACTTTGAATTGATTTTCTCCATTTCCAACAATACCTTTGCATATCAATCTAGGATATTTATAAGCTCTGGCCAATGACATAAGAACTCATATGGAAAGATTTAGTTCTTTCAAAGTTGATAAATTGCTCATGGGTGTTATCATTGATCATCCTTGACCAATTAAACATTCGACTCCGGAGGTGATTTCCTCGATATAGAAGTACATCCATGTTTCAAAAAAGGCGCCTTGAGGATTGCCCATTATTCTGTTCAAAAGCAAAACGATATCACCGTAGTCTTCTTTAAAATCTGTCCTGCGCAACCTCTTAGGCATTTTCTTAGCGGAAGCCCTTGGCTTTTCCAAGCATGTTTTATTGATATGAGTTGCACATTGATCCGACCGATCATCAAAGATTCTCTTGGCTTCCCCTTTTGTTTTATATGAAGCTCGAACATGGTCAGGTACGCCAAATGCCTCTTGGATAGCTAGTTCTCCAAGGTGCGCCAAAATATTTCCATCAGGAGCTATAATCTGTCTTTCCTATGGATTGTAATGTCTTGCACATTCGACCATCAAGTCGACACACTGGGTTGCTGGAGGAAATCCGACAGCTTGAACAATTCCATTGCGCATCATTCGGCGGGCAATCGCTGTGGGCATAAGTCCATTTAATCCATACATCCTTTTCTTGAATTCTTTAAAGTCCACATGTCCGAGGTCTGTATCCACAACGTTCTTCCACTTGGACGTGATTTTTGTCTCTTGTTGGGCTCCCTTGCTGGCGAACTTCATTGGTGCTTTCTTTGATGATCCTTCGGGAGTGGTCATCAACCTGCGAGAAAGAGAATACAATAAACATTAAATTATTTCTTTAAAATTTTCTTGTGAAAATTCTAACTTTCAGCTTATTGAAAGTTAGATTCGATGAAAAAAGCACGCTGAGTAATAACACTTGGCGATCTTTTTGAAGATAAAATGAAGATAGAGCTAAAAATAATTCATCAAACTTCGAGATTATACTCTGTGGCGGGCAATCTAATTGAAAACTTCAAAAATCTGGTCTTTATTGCTGAAAAAAGCAAGTAATCTTTTGAAAATTTCGACCTTCAGCCAAGGATTCCACCTCTTTCTTCGTTTCTCTCTCAATTATTCAACTCTTCAAAAAAAAATTCCATCTTTTAAAAAATCTCTCTCTAAATCTCTAAAAATTCTAACTCTTGAAAAAATTACTATCTCCTTGAAAAAGTCCATCAGTTTGTTGAGGAAGGTTTCTAAATTTCTATTTCTTCATCTTTATCCTCATCGAAATTTTATCCATAGAGTTCGACTTTTTGAGATAATTAAAGGTTTTTCCTTTGATGTTTTCAATTTTCTCAACCTTTAATTCTTTTATTTTTTTAGATTTACCCATGCTTTATTTTAATTTGGCAAATTCCCATGGGTTTTTTCCCTTTCTCTTCACCATGGCGGAATTTCTCATGTCTTGACCATTTCATCATTTCCCTCTAGATGTTCCATGCCTTAGACAAAATTCGCTAGGCAAACTTTCATTTTCCTTCACCATATCCTCTATAAGTCAGACTTGAAGTGTCTTCTTCCATATCAATTTTCTAGGTAGGGCGGACTTAGAAGAGTTCTTTCCATTCTCCCTTCTTACACTTAGTCAAAAATCCAACCTTTTCAAGCTTAGGCGGACTTTCATGTGTTTATTCCCCTTTCAGCTTATACTTAGCCAAAAATTTCATCATCTCTCCCTTGGGCGGACTTTCTCATGTCTCGGCCATTTCCAATTTTCCTTTGGATGTTCTATGCCTTAGACAAATTTTGCTAGGAAAACTTTCATTTTCTTCTAGCAAATTCAGACTTTGCCATTTATTTCCGCTTCACCTATCATCCCATGGCGGACTTGAGGAATTATTTCCATGTGTTTGTCTATTAATCTTGTAGGTATGGCGGACTTCCTCAAAGTTTTGCCATCTTTCATCCCATACTTAGTCAAAAAAAATTTTAATCATTTCCTCCAAGGGCGGACTTTCTTTCCACCTTTCCATTTGCCAACACTTAGTCAAAAATTCAATTTCTCTCTTCTACCAAGTTGTGGCGGACTTTCAAGAGGGTTTTCCAAGTGCTCAAGAGGGGTGAGCGGACTTTCTTTCCTTCCTTCCATCTACCAAGGGCGGACTTTGAAAGATTCTTTCCAAGTGATAGTGATGCGCGGCCTTTCCACAAGGCTTGCCATTCAACCTTTGGCATGGGTGGACTTTGAAACATTTATGCCATTCCTCTCAAAGGCGGACTTTCCAACATGTTTTCCTTTCATCTTATGGCATGGGTGGACTTCAAGAACTTCATGCCATCTGCAGGTCGGACTTTCTATGATCCTTGCCATCTTTCATCAGCTGCTGGGCGAGTTTCCTGAACCTTGTGCCATTTTTCTCTCCATTGCTGGGCGAGTTTCTTCAGAATTTCATGCTTTTCAGTCCATAATCTCAAGCTTTTCACAAGATTTTCAAGCTTTTTACCAGATTTTTGGTTGCTTTTGTCTGATTTTTGATTGCTTTTGTGTCTTTTTGTATGCTTTTACATGCTTTTTGTCTGATCTTTTTCAGATTTTTGATCTAAAAGACCTGCTTTTTGATTGATTTTCTGATTTTTTTCCTCAGATTTTTGATTTTCAATGGCCCTTTTGCATGCTTTTTACTTGCTTTTTTAAATTTTTGGGTGATTTTTGCATGCTTTTCAGCCTAAAGATAGAAAATTTGACTCTTTGATCAATGGGGACCTTGGCACTTGCCAAAAATAGAAAGTTTCTAAAAATAGAAAAAGCGAAAAAGCAACTTTCTCAAAATAGTAATTTAAATGGCCCAAAAGTGCCAAAAACGAAAAAAGCAAAAAGCAAAATCCCTAAAAAATAGGAAGTGTCAGAATTGGGCGAAAGCATAGGCGATCCTCGTTTGCAAGGTCCTCTGAACATTTCCACTACGTTTGCGTGCAGTTTAAGGCTTGAAATCTCAACTTGGCTCAGGTGATGACTTCGGACTCCGACTCGAAACCCATAAAGAAAAGAGCTTACGAAAATGCAACCCAAAACCAAGCCCTAAAAACAAACCGGTGAAGGTCCCCATGTGCAATTGGGCGATGTGTGAAATAGGTCACAACACTTGGGAATCAATAAAATAGGAAGCATCAACACAAGGCCATGGAACCTTATGATGAGGTCAAAAAACAAGATACAAAAGTGGGAATCAATGCAAGGTGGGGTTAGATGCTTGGCCAAGGCCTTCAGTGAGTGAGATTGTCTAAGTGATCCAATGTTAGGAGTCATTTTAAAAGTTTAATTGTTGACTTCATGATCAGATAAAAACAATATATGTGCTTAATGGTGTAATGCCCCCATTTTTATGCCATGTTCTATGAGTGTTGGCTAGTTTCCAGGGTTTTTTCGTAAGTTTCTAGGTGAGCTCGAAGAACTCCATTGTTCTTGGAGAGTTCAGTTTGGGGTTTTTTTTGCATTCGGGGTTGTTTGGGTGTTCAAATGGTATTTAGGATGGTGGTGATGCTCTTTGCAGTGTTTTTGGCCATCTGGGTTGTTCTCCACATTTCTTGGAGAACATTGATATTTTTTGTAAGTGCCCATTTTGGCCCCCGACATCATTCTTTAGCATCAACTTCTCGGCATGATCAATTTCAATTTTCGGTGCCTTGGTGGTGCTTTTTGCAAAGTTGTTTGGATTATTTAAATTATCACACTATAATATTTACTTTAGTGTTTTAATTTAATAAAGTTATGTTGTGTCCACTCAAGTGGATGCCTGGGGAAAAGGGGACTTAGAAAAATTTAAAAAAAAAGCCAAAAATGTTTGGAAAAAAAAATATTTGTTTTTGAAAAAGCAATTTTTTTTTTTTGAAAAAATAACAAAAAAGCTATAAAAGGAGGTTTGGGGCTCTCATTTGGATTATTCAAGTTTGCACACATAACAAGATGCTGTTGGAGTGAACAAAGAAGTTCTTCCAAGGTTGATTGAGGACAAAAACCCTCATCAATTCACTATTCTCGTGGTGAAAGATCCTCCCTAGTTGGTAGAGTGATTTCATGCAGGAATCACATTGGTATTCATGGAGTTTTGGATTTCGGGGTTTCAAAAAAAGAAGATTTTTGTAAAGTGTTTTGATTGCAAGTTTTTGGGGTTTGTATTGGAGATTATTGCAAAAATTTTGTTGTGTTTTTTGATGGTGTTTCAGAGTTTCTTTCTGCTAGCTATTGAGTTTGTGATTCTGGGTGATGCCCTCGCTGGGTGTACCCCTTATATTATGCAAGAAAATTAGTGATTTGGAGGCTGCTGGGAAAAGTTGTGAGTGTATAAATTGGTTGTGACCGATGGTGGGGTGTCTGGTGATGTTGGAGGTTGTTACCAGAGGTTTTCCTTCTTGTTTAGCTTGTAATAGTCAATCATCAGACCTGCCAAAACTCAAATTTACATATCAGACCTGTAGTAGCACTTAAATTGGGTATATAAGACCCTCATTGTTCATTATTGACTCCAAATCTGAGTGGTGGGTATGGCTGGGAGGTGCATAACAAACCTATAGCTGTCCCTTATGCATTTTGGAGGGTATTGCTGCTAGGAGCTTTGGGGCAACTTCCTACATGAGGTTGGAGAGTGTTTGAGGGTAATCAAGCCACTTGTACTGCTGCAACAGGGTGTTTCAGACCAGTTCCTGCCTAATAATCATTCCCAGATTGATTTCTTATGCTTCCAAGGAGTTAGGTGTGCATTGGAGTTGTTTTCCATAGTACTGGGTTTGCTTATGGTCCTTTTGGAGAGTGTTGAATGGGAGATTGAAGTTTGCTAGGTGATTTCCTTTCCCGACCCAAGTGTAACAATGTATTACTCATCCGTTTTCAGACCTGCAGCAGTTATTCTCGTCCCTGTTTTGAAGGTATTTCATGTGAGGTTTCCCATTTATGTTCATTTCATGTATTGGTGTCCCAATGTGAATGATTATTCACTCAAAACGTGTAACAACAGTTATGTGTGTTGGATATTCCATCATTACCCATAGTTGTTTTGTTTTGTTATTTGTTTGTTTGGTTTGTTATTATTTGTTAGCTAATCTAGGCTATTTGTTGAACCCATGAATACACGGTTATTCAAGTCCTTCATGTATAAATTAAACCCATAATGCAAATCAAGATATTGGATTGCTCTGTAAAATCTTATATGGTATTGGAACAAAGGTTGTAGAGATTTACATTTGTTGCTTGGAGAATATCTTGGACGCACATTTCGCCAAAATATCAGAGCCAAGAAAAAGAAAAAAAGAAGAAAGATCTATGCCGCTGTCATAGCAACAGCATTCTACTATGCCATAAGATCAGTGATTTCGTTGATTTGCTTGTGTAAGGCGCAGATCATGGTGAAAAGTGTATTTTGTTGGGATGTTGGGGTATCTTTTGCCTCTATCCCATGGTATAGTTAAGGCATGAAGTCTGACATGTAGGTAAATGTGCCAAGGCCCGATCATGTTATCAGTAGAATGCCTTAGTATGGGTTGAGGCTATGAATATGGTAATTCCTTAGTAGAGTTTCTGATTTTCTTGTTTGCATCGAGAACTACATTCGATTTATCATTTATTTCATAATCTTCCATATCATATTCCCCACATAGCTTGGGATCGACTACATCCAAAAGCCTATCTTTGGTATAGAGGTCGCCTTCCCATTCGACCATGACCATCAGGTTGACGTCTAGGGATGAATCGATGAGTCTCCTTCCGAAGGCAACCTCCAAGAGCAGAATGCTAAAGTTGAACACATCTGAGCTAGGCGTGGCTTTCTGGCTCTGAAGGAGCTTCGAGTCTAACAACACATCACCCTCCACACACAATTGGTGATGAATTCATCAACAAAATTTATTGCAATGTTGGCCTAGTTGCTAAAGGAGTGATTCTCAAACCTATATCGGGTTAGTAATTATATTAAAGCTAATTTGGATGATATAAGATATTCCTACAGTTGACAGCCTAAATGGTCATGTCCTCGTATAGAGCTATTTGTTTCAAATGCTTGTGGCTTCATCAGAGTCACCTAGTTCTACAAATTTGTTTGCTTGCTATAGGTTTTTAGATTTTGTGTACTTCTATCTTTCTAGAAATAGGTTGATGGCATCGGTATGAATTTCTCAACTATGGGAAGATTATATTTAATTTTTGCTGGTATCATTTTTGTCATACAATCATGTTCAAGTGTCATATTTCAAGTATAATAGAACTCAAGAATGAGCTATTGTACAATTTCTCTTGAAGTCATTTATTAGGGGTGTCTTTATTCAAGTCAGTTATCTTTATAAAGTGTTAATTTTGTTCCTATATTATCCTCTCTGCAATAGAATGTTGATCTGAGTGACAATAAATAGGACAACATAACATCTATTTCTTGCTCACAAAATGGTAGGAAGTTCTCCAAAGTTTATTCTTCCAGATTCCCGGTTGCTACATGAGAACAATTATTCTGCATGGAAGACCAAACTCAAAACTCAACTTGAGTTTGAGGAAGTGTGGCATGTGGTTGATGGCACCACAACACGACACGAGACTAATGCTGATGAGCAGAAGAAATTTGATCAAACCGATAGAAAGGCCAAATTAATCATCATGTTCAGCATGTTTGATGAAGTTCAACTTTTAATCCGAGACTTGTCTACAGCCAAAGATGCTTGGGACAAGCTACAAATAGTGTATGAGGCGAAGAATCAGAATCAGATCTTGAATTTGTAGAGTCAGCCACATAGCCTAGAGATGAAGAATGGAGAATAGTTAGAATGCTTCCTCAAAAGGATTGCTGAGTTGAGAGCTTCGCTACAAGCATTGGGCGAAACAATTAAAGATGCTATCCTAGTGCCCATTGTCTTGCGAGCATTGACATCTAAATACAAAGTGTTTGTGACAACTTTGAATGTCATAGAACAAACACCCACTTTTGAGAAGCTTGTGAACCTACTTCAGAAAGAAGAATCTCTAAGTCAAGATCATGGTGAGGATGATCATGCCATGACCACACGTCATAAAGGAAAGAAGCCAATGAAACAGTTTAATGGACCTCCCAAATCTGGTAATTCATCCAAATCTCTAAAGAAGTGTCCAATATGTGACAAGATTGGACATGATGTGAAAAATTGTTGGTACAACTCCTTGGCCAAAGGATCATCCAACAATAAATCACATCCAAAGAAGTTATTTCAAAATGGCAATAAACGATGGGAGTAGAAGAACAACCAGAAGCAACATGGCAATGTTGCTGAAGAGGAAGAGTCTCCAAAAGAGGAATATGTGTTTTCAGCCCACACTTCAGAAGATAGTTCACAATCAACCTTAATTGGGTATGTGGACTCAAGTGCTACAAAGCACATGACTGGACAAAAGGAGTGGTTTCTCACATTGAAACCCCATCATGGTAAAGTCTCTCTTGGAGATTATACCACCAATGACATCCAAGGTATTGGTGATATCTCCTTATAGTTTGCAATTCATCGTTGCAGGCTCACTGAAGTTTTGTATGTGCCAGGACTAACCAAAAATCTCCTATTTGTTAATCAATTTCTTGATCACAACCTAAGGATTTAATTTGATAAAAATCAAGATAAAAAGGTATGTCTCATTCAAGATAAATCTAAAAGTGCCAAGATTGTTGCAAGTGCTACAAAAACTGGTAAAATGTTTAGGTTTAATACAATTTCCAATAATCAAGCCTTAGTGACTAGGGATAATGATCTTGCTATGCTATGGCATCGTAGATTTGTTCATTTGAGCACTATTTACTTGCTAACACTTAGTAAGAAAAGCATGTTCAAAGGGCTTCCCTCACTTGATAAGTCAAGTGCAATTTGTTCTAGTTGTCTTGCTAGAAAACAATATAGAGCACCCTTCTATCCTAGTGAACATCGTGCAAGCCAACCTTTGCAGCTGGTGCGTACTGATCTGTGCAGGCCCATGGCACCTAGTCACAATGGTTTTAGGTATTTTTAACTTTTTGTTGATGATCACACAAGAAAAATGTGGGTATATTGTTTGTAGAGTAAAGATGAAGCTTGGATATTTATAAAATGGTTATGCCTAAAATATGAATATGAAATGAATTGGATAATGGATTTATGAATATGGAAATATGATTTAATGTATGAATATAATGATTATGTATAAAATGTGTAATGGATGAGTTAATGATTATGCAAATATATTTAAATGAATTAGATTAATGAACTATGCGGAGGGGTAAATGATTATGCAAATGCATTTAATGAAATATGCAATGGATAAAAATGATTATAAGAATATTTTTATGTGTCTACAGTCATAATCAAAAACTCTTGAATACATAGGAGGTGTGAGCATGGAAATGAATGGAAGGACTTCTCCAATGATGGAGTTATCTCTACCATTCAACTCCAACTGAAAAGTACTCCATTGATGGGCTGGAAATGCTTGCCAATCCATCTATGTGCAAGGAACCAGAGTTCTATGTAGGCTGATTAGAAGGTGGACAACATCTCCAACTCTATAGTCTTGTCCACAATCCCAATCTTGAGTCAATACCTTATAGCTGAAAATTTCACCTGGATCCCAAATCCTGTGATTATCATGAACCATATCACTGAAATCAAGAAGTGCTCCATCATCTAACTCAAAAAGTGAATTATTAAAAGATGGCTTAGTAACCATCTCAAACAATAGATTATCAACAAACTGAATACTATCATTATCCTCTTGCTCAACCCCATCCTCTTGCTTATCCAAACTTCCATTTTTTGATTCCTTGGGACAATGAAGTAGATCAAGAACCTCCTAAATGCTATCTAGCTCCTCAATCACTTGCCTAATCTTCTTGGCCCTTTCTTCCCTCTCTTGTTCCCTGAATTGTTTGACCACATAAAACTGATTTTCTGTTTCAGATAATGTTATCTGGGTGTTGTCCAATGAGTCTTTAATTGATTTAACCTCATAGGTGAGCTCTTCGACCTTTGCTTTTGTTTCCTTGGATGTAGTTAAAGCCTCATCTGCAAATTTGATAGCCACATCCCTATCACTGATCATGTGCAATTATGCTGATTTCACTTCCTCCATTGTACTCTTAATTATTTTCAAATCAGCAAGGGTAATATTTTGTTCACATCGATCTCTTTGTGTCCTTTGAATGAATTTTTCAACAAGACTCTTCGTGTCATCCCATTTAGATAATGTTTGCTCTTAATTTTCAGCTGTTAGCATCCTCACGAGTGTCAATACTATGCCAAGTTAATGAACTGTTATTATAATGCATACCTAAATCAGAATTAACTCCACACCTTTCAATGGTGTCACCATGGTTGGCCCAAGTCTCATTTGCCTCTCCTTCAAAGATTGTCTCATCTTCATCACTAGGCCTTTGATCAAAATTAGCTCCATGTAATAATGATTTGTCTTAAAAATCATGCCTCTCAAAATCAACTCCCTCTATTCCATCCTCTTTGCATACTTCATGCTCTAAGGTTGGGACAGCACATTGGTCAAAAGGGAATTCATCCCAAACTGATTCTTCATATTTTGGTGCCAAAATACTTGGATCCCATGGATCTATGAGCTGATGTTTTTTTATCTGAAAGAGTATGCTTGTTGTGCACCTCATGAGTGGTATATTCCATAAACAGATCACTCTCCGAATCATAAAGACTAAACTTATCACGAACATTCCTATCCATATGCTCTATTTGGAAATCTAACCAATACCCATCTGAACTATGATCACTAGAGTGAGATAAGAGATTATCATTAGACACTGATTTGGAGACGTCAATGCACTCACCTTCAACATGCTCTTCCTTTGAAAATGTATTAGTGATATCAACAATTTCATCATTTGCATTTAATCCACTATTGTCATCAAGGAAACCAATAGTCTCAAAAATCTTAACCCTCCTACCAAAAGAAGGGCTTCTGATATCATCTAACCCATGAAAGCTTTCAATAACTGGCTGTAGTATCTCCCTCGCTATGTCATCATTGTAGGGTACTTCAGGAGTTGACATTCTCATAATTTCACCGAGACAAGTGGTGCCTGCAAATCTCACGTCTTTATCTGAATGCTTCATAATTTGGGGCTGGACTAACGCAATCGATGGTGCTTTCGTTATCTATTTCAAAACCTCACAATCTGATTGGTCCAATTTTGCTAAACACATTTCCACTTCATTCAACCTGTCAAGAAGAACTCCTTTTGACTGATACCAAGATTCAAGTTGTTTTCCCAATGCATAAAGCATACTACTCACATCCATTACTTTCGGCGAAGGCTCAGACTGAATAAGACTTAATGAATCACTGTTAGTGGACTCTTTTTTCTGTTGGCCATCTTTTGTCACTGAAATCCGCAATGAAAACATATAGGCTGGCAGGTTCTTCGGCTCTAATACCATTGTAACAGCCTTTACTGAAATTCACCAACTTTTTTTCACCTTTTTCAAATGAGCATTTTATCAAACATTTAATGTGTATATTGATTTTGGGTTGCAGGGTTTCAATGCATTACTCATTGGTTTTGGAAACATCTTATCAATGCATAAACCAATATGAATTCAAACTAACATTCATAAGGTGTCAACATTAACTCACAAATAACATATATTCACCGCTGTCATAAATTAGATTTCATTATAAGGCACAAGACTACTGTTACAAGTTTTCTGAATGTATGAACACTCAACCACGAAACCTCTTATAACATAAAGAACAGATAACTGAAACCCACTATAATGTTGAAGTGACTGAAAATGGGGACATTATAGATTGGATTTTTTGTTGTAGTGATGGTGTGTTGTGTTTGCTTGCAATTTCAGGTTTTTGGTGATAAGAGATCATGTCTAACTCATATCGGTTGGAGATTGAAAAGTTTAATGGCATAGGTTTTGAGCTTGGGAAGCTAAATATGATCTCTTGGAAGAGAGGGATCAATGGATTGCAGTGAAGAGTGATAGCAAACCATAAAAGGTGTTAGATGAGGAATGGGTAAATTTAGATTTAAAAACATGTGGCACTATTCATTTGTGTTTATTTGATTTTGTTTTACTAATTTCTAGTGAATCTATTGCATGTAAGTTGTGGAAAAGAATAAGTCTCATATACAAGTTATTTTTGAAAAGAAAGTTATCGCTTAAGATGAATGATGGGGATTCTGTTGTAGAACTCTTAAATGTTTTTAATTTAATCTTGAGACAACTATATAGTTAATTGATGTGAAAATAGATGAGGATAAATGCATTTTATTGTTATGTTCATTGCTTGAATCTTGGGATAATTTGATCCTTGCAACTAGTGGCTCTCTTACAAATGATCCAAAGTTAGATGCCCTTGTTGCCACTAAACTCTTAGAGGAAATGAGGAGAAAGACTTCAAAGGGGTCTAAGGGTGCATTACATGTGTGAGGTAGATATAATGAGAGATAAGGATAAGAAGGGTCATAAGGACGTCTAAGGATTGTTTAATTCCAAGGGAAGGTCTAAAACACTTGGTAATAGTAGATTAGGGTGTTGGATTTGGGGTAAATGGAGCATCTCAAAAAGGAATATAAGAATAAGAAGAAAAATAGTTAGGGGTACTAGGAGTGTAAGAGACTAGGTGTCTCTCAACCCTGACTTCTGATGATAATGTAATTTTTTTTTTTGTTTGTTTTGTTGTATTTTGAGTTTTTTTGTAATTTTTTTGCAATAAGAGGAAATGGTGTGATTTTTGGAAATAAATGCTTGGAAAATAAAAAATAAAATACCAGAGGACTAGATATGAAAGAATACAACTTATAATCTGAAGACAGATTATTTATTGCTTTCAAAATAATTACAACTGCGAAGTTCAAACATGCAAATTAAAAGGAAAGCTATTTATTGAGGAACCTGGATAAGCTTGCAGTCGCCTGAAAAGAAGACATTAAATGGTACGGCTAGTTGATAGACAGGATCTCCCTCTGAAAAATTGATGCAATGGCCTCCAGAGACCAAGGCGGCACTAGTGATGAAGACCCAGATAAAAAAGGCAAGGCGTATTTGCTTCACTTGAAAGGACACACTTGCAGCTGTAGGTTTGTATGGCCTAGCAGCAGCATTAATGATGGTACGACTGGGAAGAAATAAGTGCCAAATCAACCAGAAATAAACCTCAATCAATTCGCCCCTTTCTTCTGATGAAATCAATTCAAAACCCCAAAATAAATCTCCACTGTAAGCCCAAATTTGACTTGTGTGAAGCCAACTTGCTGAGCAATCTTTGGCTGATCTTTCACAACTTCAGAAAGCTTAACTCTGAAGAGGTATCATTCTCCAAAGTTTGGAATTGCATGAATTTGCAGAAACCCTTGTTTCACAAACTCCAATGTTCTCAGAGAGAAATTAAGACAAATTAGAATAATTCACAATGAATTTTGATTTGCCTTTGATGAATTATATATTCTCCTCAAGAAGTTCGACCCAAAAAAGCACCTCATTAAGCATTTAATAAATCATTAATTCGCCCTTGGTAGACTTAGGGGAAATTAACATTATAAGGCGTCCTTTTTAAAATGATTAATGAATATACATTCATTAATAATAATCGCCGCTTTTAAATATAAAGTATTAAATACTTTATATTATTCCATTAATAAATCAATATTTCATTAATTGACTTTATAATATAAAGTCACAACATTAATATTTCTCCAAATATCATTAAATGCTCAAATATTCGCTATTTGCTCACCAAACTGTCAAACTAGGTTGAAACTGAGATGACCAATTGGACCAGGTGCCCTGCCAGAAATAGTAACCCCTGTCTGCCTAACTTACTATAAATAGTAAGTGCCTGAATATCACTCTGTGAGTCTCTGCCAAGGCCCAAACTTGAATCAACTGATGGAGTAATGTCCCAAAATGCAAGATAACTGCCAAAACAACCCTCTAAATACATCTGTCAGCCTGCGAGGGTTTGAATGATAGGCTAACCCCTCAATCACCTGAATTGCCTAGGAAGGGGACATTACAGTCCGCCCTCCCTGAAATTGCTTGTCTTCAAGCAATCTCAGCTCTGAATGCTGTAAAATCTCCTCTAACTCCCATGTAGCATCCTCAACCGACAAGTCTCTCCATTTAATCAAATACTCTTTGATGACCCACCTCCAAAGATGTCTCTCTCTAACATTGAGGATGGCCTTAGGCACTGATATCAACTTCCCCTCATCATCAAGGGGTGGTAGTACTGGAGAGGGAATCACATGCTAACCCAATGCCTTCTTCAGGTGAGAAACATGAAACACATTGTGAATCCTGCTATCCGTTGGTAAATCTAACTCATATGCAACCTCGCCCACTCGTCTGATGACTCGGAATGGACTATAGTAATGAGATTTCAACTTCTCTGCACCACTCTTCCGCAGAGTGGACTGACGGTAAGGCTCTAACATGAGATACACCATGTCACCCACTGAAAAGGAACGCTCAACCCTTTTTTGATCAACATACTGCTTTTGTTGATTCTGTGCCCTCTGAATGTTGTCTCTGAGAAACCTCATAATATATTGCCGATCCTTCAACATATCACTTGCGCTAGGCACTCTACTATCACTCAACACCAAATCCAAAAGGTTGGGCGCCTAATACCCATATAATGTCATAAAGGGCGTCATCTATATAGTCATGTGGTGAGTAGAGTTATAACAATACTCACAGAGGTATATCCACCTCACCCAAGCACTTTGCTGTCTAGCTATATAATTACACAGATATCCTTCCACCCACTTATTGACGATCTCCATCTGTCCATTTGTCTGTGGATGGTAGCTAGTACTAGGTGTTAGTTTGGTTCCACAAAGTCTGAACAACTCTTGCCAAAAGTTGCTCATGAACCGATTATCTCTATTGCTGACTATAGTTCGAGGCAAACCATGTAACCTGAATACCTCTATGAAAAAGAGCTGTGTAGTCTGCGATGCTGTGAATGTAGTGGTGATCGGGAAAAAGTGTGCATATTTTGTCAGCTGATCAACGACCACGTAAATGCAATCTTTTCCTTGGGCTTTTGGCAAGCCCGTGATGAAATCCATTGATAAACATTCCCACTTCCTCTCAGGTATCGGAAGTGGCTAAAGCAATCCAGCAGGATGTGTGTTCCTATTTGTTCTGCTGGCAAACAAAACACTCTCGTACATACCGAAGAACATCAATATTTAGCCCTTTCCAAGTAAACCGTTCCTATACCAACTTATATGTTTTGAAATAACCAGGATGGCCCACCATAGGAAGATCATGAAAGGATTTCAGAACTGTATCTTTCAACTCTGAATTAGGAACTAGAAAAATCCGTCCCTTGTAAATGATCAAGTCATTCACAACGGTGTATCTACTATCCTGCTTTGTCCTGTCAACAATGCTAGAAGCCCATTGGTTCTTAGCATACTCTGCAATAATCCTGTGCCTTCAATCCTCGGAGATCTATGCCATAGCATTCAACTGAGGTCTACAAGACAATGCGTCAGCTACAACATTCTACTTTCCCTTAATGAAGGTGATATCAAAATCATACGATTGCAATTTACTGACCCATTTTTGTTGCCTTTCATTTAAGTCTCGCTGTCCAAGGAAGTGTTTCAGGCTATTGTGATCTGTATGCACACTGAATTATTGCCCACCAAATATTGCTTGAACTTAGCCAAAGCATGCATAATGGCTAACATCTCCTTGTCATAAATGCTATAAAATCTCTTAGGACCCCTAAGCTTCCTACTCTCAAAAGCAATAGGGTGTCTCTCCTACATCAATACGACACCAATTCCCTCTCTGGAGGCATCACAATACAAATCAAAAGACTTCATAAAGTCTGGTAGTGCTAAAACTGGACACGAAGTCATAATTACCTTGAATCTGTCAAAACATTCTTGAGCCTGCGGTGACCAAGCAAATGCCCCTTTCTTTGTCAGATCAGTAAGGGGTGCGGCGTGTCGTGAGAACCCACTAACAAATCATCTATAAAAAGCACATAACCCAATGAATCCTTTGAGCTGGGTAAGGTTTTCTAGTATTGGCCACTCTACTATAGCTCGGACCTTCTCAGGGTCCATACTGACTCCCTTGGCACTGATGATGTGCCAAAGATACAACTCAGCCATGCCTAGCTCACACTTGGACTACTTGGCGTACAAGGACTCCTCTACCAAAATACCCAAAATTGTATCTAGGTGAGCTATATGCTCCTCTCATGACCAACTGTATACCAGAATGTCATCGAAGAAGACCAATACATATCTCCGTAGCTGAGAACTGAAGACCCTGTTCATTGTAGCCTGAAAGGTAGTAGGGGCGTTGGTTAGACCGAAAGGCATAACCAAGAACTCAAAGTGACCACAATGGCACTTGAAAGCGGTTTTCTCTATGTCCTGCTCCCTCATCCGAATCTGACGGTACTTGGACCTCAAGTCAATCTTCGTGAAGAAGATAGCACCGTGCAACTCATCAATCAACTCATCGATGCGAGGTATAGGGTACCTTTTTTTGATTGTTTTCTTATTAAGTTGGCAGTAATCTATACACATCCGTAGCGACCCATCCTTCTTCACCAATACAACCGATGAAGCAAAAGATGACTTGCTAGGTCTGATATGCCCCATAGCCAACAACTCACTAATTGTTTTCTCTATCTCATCCTTGAGGTGTTTCAGATGTCTGTATGGTGTGATCATAATGGGCTTTGTGCCCTCCAACTCTATAATGTGCTTGATGTTCCTGTCCAGAGGTCTTCCAGATGGAATGTCACTAAACACTTTAGAGTGTTTTGTCCTCAATTCCTAAATGTCAGGATGATACTCAACCTTCTGATGCTCCTGTTGTGTTGGTAACAACATACACTCTGCAGCCCAATCCACCATATCATGACAAATGAGCCTCTCCATCCATCTAAAAGATACCACCTTCAAATTACTTTGTCTGATGGCTTTTATGACATGTGGTTTCCTGTTTACCTTGAACTTCATCTCCATGTCTCGAAGATTGAGTGTGAACTCACCCAAATCATGAAGCCATGCCATCCCAAGTACCACATCAGTATCTCCCATATACACAACGTAGAATTCAGCCTTGAATTCATAGTTGTTAAGCCGCATCGGAAGATTAGTTATTCTCCTATCACATTTGAGGGTGTACCCATCAACCACCTTGACTCAAATACCCTCAAACTCCTCAGTCTGTATGCCTCGTCTCTCTACCAACCGTGCATCTATAAAGTTATGAGTGGCACCAGTGTCAAGTAAAGTAATCACTTTTTGACCTACTAGGAGCCCACGTAGCCTAAAAGATCCATCTCTCTGAAGACTAGTCAAGTGTGCCTCTTGTAACTTCTTTCCTCCCTCATTTTCACTATCATTTTCAGACCTTTCATCATCTGATTGTTCTTGTAATGTTCCCTTCTCAATTGTGATCAATTTAGTTGACTGTTGGCCTATTCCGGAGACCTGTAGGCTACTCGGAGGGTGAAAATTAGGGTTTCTCGTTTTTGAGGATGTTGCTCGAAGCTTGGAGATTGGGTTGCGGATTCTTTTTGGGTTTTTAGAGAGCTTCGTGGTGGTATGGCATGCATAGTGATCCAAGCACCTTCATGAATTTACTATTTTTAGTAAATTCTATTTCTGGCAGTGGTCTTGTTGATTTCAGTGCAGTTGGCTCTCTTCTTTAGCCAGTTCAGTTGGTATTGTGATTTTTGGCTTTTTGATGCATTTTCTGGAGGGATAAGTTAATTTAATAATGTTATATTTTAATGATATAACCCCTTGGCCTAGTTATATGTCTTAAAGTTGTTCTGAAAAGGGGGACCTCATGGGTGGACACATCATCAAGAGAAAATTTAATGTTTCTAACGTCAAAATATTGCTTGGAGAAATGGGACGCCAACTTTTGAGAAGGTAATTTTAAATTAAAGAAATATTGCCTATTGAAGTTTGGACGCCACTATTGGAGGAATATGGGGTCAACACAAGTTTGAATATTGCTTGACTATTTTGGGCGCCCTTCTTGAAGTTTCTAGAAGATTCTCTCAAATTTATAAATACATGCCTCAGCTCTTCAGTTCCTCATCTCTTGTCTACCATACTGTTATGCTGCTGGAATGTCTTCAGGCTAGCTTCGAGGAAAGCATACCTCCTAGCACTTGGCTCATCTTCTTGCATGAAAGATAGCAACTAGTTGAGAGTTATATTGTAGTTGGGTTGTTTGCATTTTGTAGTGAGTTTCTTGCATTATAGTTCAATTTTGAGCATATTAGTGGAATTTCTCAGAGTTGTTGGTTCATGTGGCTGATTGTAAGTTTCCTTCATATATTCAAAAATAAAAATATTTTCCTTTTGGGCATTTCATCTTTGTGTATGTTTGGTAGGGGCGACCCTTTGTGTCCATTTGCAGATTTTTTTGTGAAGCGTGGAATTTATGCCAAGCAAAGTCGCCCTTCTTGAGGGTCGTACCAAGTACATCAACATTGGGATTTGTGCCAATAAAAAAATAGAAGGCAGTTCGTTGAGTTTTGTCATTGAGATAGGGGCGCCTTCATCTTAGAAACCTTATGCACTTTATTCCAAGCAATTTGAGTGAGTAGGGAGTGAATGGTAAGCATTTTAATGAGTCTCTAGGTTGCTGGTTATGCATTTTCAGCTGCAGGTCCGTCAAAATCAAATTCTAAAGTTGGTCCTTTGAGTGGAGTTTGTGTCTAGGCGTTCTTATTGAGCATGGGAGAGTTAATCATATTGTTGCAGCATTATTAAGCTCTTAATCATGTGTTCTTGGCAGGCACACTATCTTATTGTAAGCTGAACAGTAGTACTGTCAGCATTCTCACTTCTTATTTACTTGTATTTCCCGCTGAATAAGTGGAAGAGGCTGGCTTGCCGCCTATTTAATTTCAGTTAGTAGCTTTAGGGACCCTTTGACCATATGCTTGCCACCTCTCGGCGCCATCTTGGTTAGAGTTACTTTCAGCTCAACATGCATAAGATCCTTTGACCATATGCTCGTCTATCCTAGACACATTCTTGGTTAGAGTTCCTTTCCAGTTCTGCATTGTATCAGATCCTCTGACCATATGTTTTTCCATCTTGGACACATTCTTGGTTAGAGTTAATTCCGCATCATTTTGGCTTTCAAGCTAACCTTAACGGGTGTGTGTTGTTTTGTAATTACAATTGAAAAACAAAAAAAAGTTTAGTCTGGCTCATTACAGTGGTATCAGAGCCATGATCCTGCCAACCTGTGCCCTACAATGATTCAGTTGTCAGATGAGTGACAGTGATTGCAGATATTACACTAGAAGTCAGGCCAAAAAACAACATTCATAGTTTCCGCCAATGCTAGAAGCAAAAACCCTTTCAAAGGTTTTAAGAGAAACAGGGAAAGCAGTAGATACTGGAAAAACAGTTGAGAACATGTCAGATAGTCATAAGCAGGCCATGGATGAGAGAGAGGATAGGATCAGGTGGATCCTTCCGTCTCTTGGGATCAGGTGGATCCTTCTTCTTGTCAAATGTTCTATTTTTATCAAATGATCTGTTTGGCCTCGAATAAGATGATGAGCTTGAAGAAAACTTGCTGCGAGGTGCTGCAAGCTCCATACTGCTTTCCTTCCTCATTGCCTCCTAAAGAGTAGGAGGATCAAATGCCTTGACCCAACCTCTCATCGGCTCATATAATCCCTCGATGAATAGAATGACAAGTCTCCTCTCCGAAATACCTGTCACCATGATTGCAACCCTCTAGAATTCACCAATGTAGGAATCCAAACTACTTGTCTACTTGAGCTGAGCTAGCTCTCGAAAGTAAAGTTCTGGGTCCTTCTTATCAAAGCGTTCTATGAGTCTGTTTGTGAACTCCTGGTAAGTGGTAACTGTGTGATGACCTAGCATGTACATGTCGTGATGCCACCAGTCATGTGCTAATCCATCAAGATGTAGCGTGGCAAATTTAATGGTCTCGTCCTCCTGCATAGGTCTCAAAGATAGGTAATTGTCTAACTTCTGTACCCAAGACCTCATTGAACTCTTATCCGAGCCATCAAAATAAGGCAAGACAATCTTGCTCACTGCATGCTGAAGATCCCTATTCACTTGTGGTGGTGGTTGGTACTAATGAGCTCTGCGCTCAAATCTACCTCCACCTCGGGGTCTATGCACATCCTTGAACTCATGAAACGACAACGACTACCTGATCTCAGGAGCCAATGTCGAGTACTCTCCAAAGAATCTGGTCACATTGGCCACTGATGTACCATGCTATGGCTGAAACTCTGGCTAGTGACCCTGTTGCTCTGCCTCCGGAGTCGGAGGTGCCTCCCTAGTAATAAAGGTAGGTTGTCCAGGCCTACACTCATGAAAGATAGGTGACAACTGCCGTTGTACTGACACCTGTGGCTGGTTTATGCCTGTAATCCTGCTAGTCTGTCCTATTTGTATATAATGTTGTTGAGGCGGAACATACTGCCTCATTGTGCCCATCAATTAAGACATCATGTCCATCATGTTATCATGTCTCCGTCTGAACTCAGTCTCTGACATCTCATCCTCAGTAGGATCTTTCCCTGGATCCCTTCGAGACTCTGTCAAAATCTCCCGATCTGCCATGAATGTGGTAATGCTATTCTCTCTACTGCTAGAACTGGATCTGTGTATACCCAAAACCCCTGATACTGTCTCACCTTCTGGAATAGGTGGACTTGTCCAATCCTCTACTTTGCCTATTCCTCTACTCTTGTTGTAGAATATAATGTCTCTACTCATGAAAAAACATTGAAAAAGCACAAGTTTATTTGAAAAAGCATAGGATGGCAGGAAAACTGTTCTCTGATACCACTGTAAGAGACCAGGTGTCTCTCAACCCTGACTTCTGACGATAATGTAATTTTTTTTTTGGTTTGTTTTGTTGTATTTTTAGTTTTTTTGTAATTTTTTTGCAATAAGAGGAAATGGTGTGATTTTTGGAAATAAATACTTGGAAAATAAAAAATAAAATACTAGAGGACTAGATATGAAAGAATACAACTTATAATCTAAAGATAGATGATGTAACGAACACACTTGTACGATAAATTTAAAACCTTAAAATTCAGTCACAAAAGTAAGAACAATACCATAATGATAAAAAATTTCCTTTCAAAAACATAAACAAGATACATCTTTTGCAACTTTTAACTATTTCATTCCAATGAAATTACAAGAAATAAGAGAAATATACATACATAGCCCGTAGGCTTTTGGCACCAATAGAAGTAAGAAGGTCCAGGAGTTCATCTTGTCAAGTCTTGGATCATCAGTCGGGTGTTGAGGAGGAGAAACATCACTCGGGCGCTTTTCCGCCAACCACGGACTTATAATGCGGTCCCCCGCACGATCATTTTGCAATGAACGGCCCTCCCTTCGAAGAAGAGATTGGTTGGGTAACCTTTAATGACTACCAAGTGGACATAGTGCTGTGATCCTACAAAGCTAGTTTTCGTGCAACCGGCAATTCTCAAACTAGGTTGTATTTCGGGATCACGGTGAACTGATAGTGTAGTACTACAACTAAATGGTTCCTTACACTACTTTGGCCAAAGTGTTTACGTTCAATGAAGAACATAGGTCATATGTCACATTCACTAGCTAGGTTCAACTTGACTTGAGGCTATCTTATTCTACGCGTAGGTTGGTCTATCGGGGTAGTCCGTACCCTAGACTTCCTACAACAACTAACTACTGGAATGATGAACATTTTAACAAGGTCCTACAACTAACGCCTTTATTCAGGATACTCTCATCCTAGGGATACAATAACTTGACTAAGTTATTTAGTATCTAGTTGTAACTTGTAGTTCATATAATGCTCATGATACGTTCCTATTTTAGTAACTAATTACAAGTATATACTCCGTATATGAAATCAATTCAATTTATGTAATTTCCAATCCTTTGACAAGTGTAAACCATACACTAATGAAAACAGAAAGCATTAATCATTCTATTTAACTCATGCTAATAGTTTTTACTTCTTTCTTATTCATTCCAAAGCAACCAGTTTTCAGACACTTTTCTTTTCAGTCAAGAATATGATTCAGAATTATATCAAAATACTAAAATATTAGAAAGCATGTATAAGCTAGAGTTAGCATGCCTGATTATGCTTTCCAGATATTTGAAAGAGTAACTCCTCTTGTCTTCACCAAATACTTTCAGCTAATTCTGTAACAGCAAATTGACAATTCTATACTGCTGTTCTCAACTCAGAGATTGTTTCTTTCAACTCAACCAAATAGTTTTCTTATCAGGAAATAAAACTAACAACTTTCTTACTTAATGGCGAATTCTCTCTCAGCTGTAAAATGCTCTAAACAATATGAAAATCTTGATTGTGAATTCGTGAGTTTTATGAATGACATTTGCAGGTATTTATAGGGTTTCCATTTGAATTGTTTCCTCTTTCTATGGCGCTAGTACTGCCAACAAGACTTGGAATGATTCAAAGTAAAAATGTGTTGCATAATGGCAAGGGTTTCGACCTCCCTTATTGACAACATTGACGTTTATTTCAATTCGAAATTGCTTAGTTCATTAAATCGTGACAACTCTTGATTCAGGCGCGTTTTTACTGCTAGGTTAATTGACAAGTTTTAATCTAAGACTTTTTCTTAGCTCCAATGGCGTCCACCTCTTATTTTATTTGCCAAGCATGAGTTCAGTCGGCCATTTTCAGACGTTTGGCCCTATTCACGCGAATTTCCTGCACGTTTTTCTTTTCTTTTCTTCTGCCATTTTCACGGCTTGGCTTTTATTTCGACTTTTAACACATTACCATTTTAATAAAGTTCAATACATTTATTTGATGCATTTTGGCAACGGTTTAAAGTATAAAAATGAAGCCAAATAATTCGATTCAATGAAGAATTTCCATTTTAGAGAAAATCGCGATTTTATTCCCTTCATCGATTTAGTCTCATTTATCTATGGAATAATTAATAAAATGTTATTTTACATTTCATTTTGATTTTCAAAACTTTTATTTTAATACATTTATATATATTCTATTTTATTAAAATATTTATATAATATAGTTTTTAATTTGTATAATTATTTAAATTAGTAATTTAAATAATATCGTATACATTTATAAAAACTATATTATATTTATATTTCAATATAATATTAAATATATATAAATATACTTATCTTTATACCTATACATATATACACATCTACATTATACGTCCATATACTGTGAACCAATCAATACTATACGTACTCATGTTTATGTCTATATATGTGTATGTATAAATTCTGAGGCAATATATTATCAATATAAATATTCACTCTTCAGTTAGTTGCGGGTACGTATACTTGTATATATATTTACATTTATACTATACGTATAAGTATTCATAAATACACTTATATCGATGCACACGTATGGCATATCCATCTGCTCAATACGTTGTATCGACATGAATGTACTTATGGGTACTTGTACATATCGTATTCATATGTATATATACAAATACACATATCCACCTCTAACAAGAAATATTACTCATAAGATTATACTGGCAAGCATCACTTACATTCAGAAGAAGACACGACTCCCAATGATACTAGACAAGCCTACGGATGACTTACCTTTAACCAGAACAATGACTTAGCTTACTCAGTTCTATGGTTTGTGTGTGTATGTCCATTTGGTATTCATTACTGTTTACCCGACCAAGTTCCTCCCCGAGTGATATCTCTCCTCTGCCTGGAGGTACGAACCTATTTCCTGCACATCATGACATGACAACGGAAGTCATTTGCTCAAAACCAAGGTAATATACATAAAGCATCGTACAAAGTTAGAACAACATTATTCCATAACTCAATATGCTAATTTCATTCAAGAATTACATCAATAGAAGTATTAGATAATGAGACAATCATTAGGACACATTCAATTGATCACAAGAACAATTTATTTTATTCAACAGAAAGATTCAAACATTTACAATGTACTTCCTATGCAGTAGTAACTATACAATCGGGGTGTAACATGCTTCCCCCCTTATGATTCATCATCCCCGATGAACAAGGTATTATTTAAAGCATAAAAACAAACATAACACTAATTTATTCACCATTCTTGAATGCTTCAAGAATGTTAGGAAATTTCTTCTGGATCTCCTCATAATCTTCCCAAGTAGCTGAGTCCTCAGTATATTGGTCCCACTGGACTTTACATTGAGAGACTTCTCTGTTCCGTAAGCGTAGCTTGCAGACTTCAAGCACTTTAATGGGCTCGAGCATTACTACCCCGGGATCCTTTACCTGTAAAGCAGTCCAATCAATAACATGGTTATCACCTGGTATATACTTCTTAAGGTAGGACACATGGAAGACATTATGCATTCGAGCAAGAGCAGGTGGTAATGCAATTCGATAGGCTACTGGGTTTATTTCTTCTAAAACCTCGAAAGGTCCAACATATCATGGAGCTAATTTGGATGACTTTCCAAATTTAATGGAGCTTTTATGAGGTTTGACTCTCAACAAAACTTTATCACCTATGGCAAAATTTCGAGGTACTCTCTTTGCATCAGCATAACTCTTTTGTCGGCTGTTAGCTTCGGCTAACCTTTGCTTTATAATCTTTACTTGCTCTTCCATTTCTGCTAACATTACAAGACCAAGACTTATTCGATCCTCAAGTTTATCCCAACTTATCGGAGTTCGACACTTTCGACCATATAAGGCTTCAAACGGAGCCATTTTGATTGCAGAATGGTATGAATTATTATAGGCAAATTCGACCAAAGGTAAATAGTCTTCCCACTTATATTGCTGATCCATGCAATATACCCGAAGTAGGTCTTCTAAAAATTGATTTACTCTTTCAGTTTGCCCATCCGTTTCCGGATGATATGCTGAGCTGATATTTAGCTGAGTTCCGAGTGCAGAAAATAAGGTTTGCCAAAACTTGGAAGTGATTCTTGCATCTCTATCAGAAATGATCTTTTCAGGTATTCCATGCAATCTGAATACTTCTTGCACAAATTTCCTTGCAATAACTGGTGCTCCATCAGTTAGATTTCCAGGTATAAAGTGAGCTACTTTAGTCAGTCTATCAACCACTACTAGTATGGTATTGTGCTTATTTCTTGACATAGGTAATCCTTGCACAAAATCCATACTTATCACTTGCCACTTCCACTCTGGAATATCATGAGGGTATAGTAAGCCGGCTGGGTGATGATGCTCAGCTTTTACTCTTTGACATTCTAGGCATTTTGCAACAAAATTAGCAGCATCTCCCTTCGTTCCTTTCCAAAAATATAATGGCTTTACATCGGCCATCATTTTTGTTACTCCTGGATGACCAGAATATGGAGCTTCATGAACTTCTTTCCATACCAAATTTCTTAAGTTGCTTATGTTAGGTACATACATCCTTCCTTTGTACCTAAGCATTCCATTTGGTTCAAATTTGAAACCATCATACCTTGAATCTTCAGGGTTTTCTTTAAGTGCTTGTTTAACTTGCATCTAATAATCATCCTCTGCACATTTCTGCAGCACTTGATCTTTAAAATCAGTATGAATTGCAACAATAGAAGCTATATGACGTCTTCGACTTAATGCATCAGCAACCCGGTTTTCTTTTCTCTTGATGTAGCTGATATTGAAGTCATAATCGGCGATCAACTCCAACCATCTTCTTTGTCTGGCATTTAGATTTGGTTGAGTAAAAAGGTATTTTAAACCATTATGATCAGTTTTCAACTCAAAGGGTTTCCCAAGCAAATAGTGTCTCCACATTCGCAATGCATGAACGACGGCTGCCAACTCTAAGTCATGCGAAGCGTAATTCATTTCATATGGTTTTAGCTTCCTTGACTCATATGCAATCACTTGATTATCTTGCATAAGTACTCCACCAAGTCCTTCTCCGCAGGCATCAGTGACAACTGTGAAACTCCTTTCAGGATCTGGTACTTTTAGGATTGGTGCGGTAGTTAATTTCTTTTTGAGTAGGTCAAATGCCTTTTGGCACTTCTCATTCCAGTCAAATCTTTTTCCCTTTTTCTGTAAAGAAGTTAAAGGAAAAGCAAGTTTGGAAAAGTTTTCAACAAACTTCCTATAATAACCTGCTAATCCCATAAAACTTCTCACTTCAGATACATTCTTAGGTATTGGCCACTGAGTTATTGCTGCGATCTTAGCTGGATCAACTTCAATTCCTTCGGCTGATATTACATGTCCCAAGTAATGCACTTTACGTTGGAAAAAGGTACACTTGGATAGCTTTCCGTACAACTTATGCTCACGCAAACGTTGTAGAACCATTCCTAAGTGCCTATTGTGTTCTTCGTTTCTAGAATAGATTAAAATGTCATCTAGAAACACCAGTACAAACTTGTCCAAGTAATCTCTGAATACACTATTCATAAGGTTCATAAATGCAACGGGTGCATTTGTCAAACCAAATGGCAATACTGTGAATTCATAGTGTCCATACCGAGTTCTAAAGGCGGTTTTATAGATATCCTCATCCTTAATTCTAAGTTGGTGATATCCAGACCTTAGATCAATCTTAGAAAATACGGCTGCTCCTCTAACTTGATCAAACAAATCATCAATTCGAGATAGTGGATACTTGTTCTTTATCGTAGCTTTGTTAAGCATGCGATAGTCAATACAAAGCCGCATTGTTCCATCCTTTTTCTTGACGAAGATTACAGGTGCTCCCCATGGTGATACACTTGGTCTTACCAGTCCTTTAGTCAGCAACTCATCTAACTGTGCCTTGAGTTCTGCTAATTCTGTTGTAGTCATTCTATATGGTACCTTGGATACAGGTTCAGATCCAGGAATTATGTCTATAGAAAAATCAAAGACTCTTTTTGGGGGTAGACCTGGTAATTCCTCAGGAAATACATCAGCATATTCCCTTAAAACTGGGTATTTCTCCATATCTGAGATTCCTGTTTCGTCAATTTCTCCATCTTCAATCTCTTGTGTACTTTCATTATCAGGGTCACCTAACTCTTCAACCTTTACTGCAAAAAGTTTGCATCCTTTCTTCTTGGCTCTTAGCAATTGCATTGCTGAGATTTGTCTAATTTTAATCTCTTTAGGTATTCCTTGAAGATTTACTTGATTCCCATAGTCATCTAAACATTTAACTGTTTTAGATTCACAGTCAACTATGGCCCTATGTCTCCACAACCAATTCATTCCTAAGATGACGTCATAGGATCCTAATGGTGTGACATAAAGATTGACTTCAGTGGTGAAACTAGGCAATTCTAAGTTGGCCTCAAAAAGACATTGGTCCACCTTTGCTCTTGTACTATTAGCATACTCTACATTCCATGATGTAGCCATGTGCCCAGCCTTTCTAGACAATTTATTTGCTATACTAGGAGAAACAAAACTTTTAGTTGCACCAGTATCTATAAGAACTGAGATAGGTAAACCAAATAATTTACCTGCAGTTTTGATGGGTGTTATTTGATAGTCAGCTTGCCTATCATCAACTGCTGCATGGATCCTTTGCTGGAACATAGCCTTTTGTGAAGGCAAAGAATTCCCAGAAGTTTTGTTTGGACAATCCCTAACATAATGATCACCTTTGCATATGAAACATCCTGTAGGTGGTCCTTTTCTTCCGGATGATTCTCCTGATTTATTGTTTCCTTCATTGGACTTGTTAGTGTTTCCACTATTGAAGTTGTTTCTCTTTTGATCTTTTTGGAAATCTTTCCCACCGAAGCGAGATCTCTTTCCTTTTGACCTAGCAGCTTCACGAACAGGTTCATCCTTCTTTGGAGTTGGTTTGGCAATAGCCTCGTTGTCCTTCTTTTGCTTCTTTTTCTCTTGGCGATGAGAATCAGCTTTGAGTTTCTGCTCCTGCTTTATAGCTTTTTCATAGACTAAGTCCATGGTAGTTGGACCATGCATGTCTACTTCACCACCAATTTTTCCATTCAGCCCAAGTATGAACTTCCTGATGCGGAATCGTTCATCCTTGTGGTAAATCGGAACATACCGAAGGAGTCTAGTGAACTTTTCCCAATATTCATGAACTGACATAGTTCCTTGTTTTAATTCTTGAAAATCAGAAAGTTTCTGATCATAGAATAATTGTGGCAACCACCGCTTACGGAAGATTTCTACAAATTCTCCCCATGTCAATTTCCAAGAACTTATATCCAATTCCAATTTCTTGTTCATCCACCAATTTGAGGCTTCTCTTGCTAATTGGTAGGCTCCCCAAGCTGCTTTTGTTACTTCGTCATAATTTCTTATTTCAAAGTATTTTTCCATTTGGACAAGCCAAATTTCTGCTTCATCACCTCCCGCACTACCATCAAACTTAGGTGGTATTATCTTTTTCATGTCCCGTGATAGCTCAGTAGAAATTATCTTTCTATTTCTCTCGGCGGAGTTGGTTGGTGATTTTTCCCTTCCATGGTTGTTATCTTCATTATGACCGTGAGAAGAACTTACAACTTCCGTATTATCTATGTTTAATTCTTTTACCAGTTTATCCCTTTCTCTTTCATTCTCAATGTTAGACAACCTTGCTAGAATCAGGTCTAGCGTTGCTTGAACTCCAGTGTCTCTTTTTTCATCATCTTTGCTTGTACCGGGTTTGTTACGCATCCTTTCGTAAGTTTTCACCATGATTTTATGATTGAATTATACCTGGTATCTTATCTAAGTTAGATTCTTAATCTTATGATAAAATGGAAAACATAAAAGCTTTCAAGATATAAACACAAAATTTGCCAAGCAAGTTTTTGAAGCATACACAATTTTTTTTAATAAACACAGAATTTATTTATTCAAAAGGATTTCAATCATCCATCGATTACATAGAATGACTATTAAGATAGTCAAGAGGTGAATATCCTTCATATTCGCTCTCAGAAGCATAACTAAAAGGAGTATATCCTACAGATTGTGAGTATTGCTGAAACCTATCTTTTTCTTCATCTCTCATCTGTTCTTTTCTATACCAAAAAGGATAATACCCTTCTGATTTATCTTCTGATACATAGTTAAGAGTGTTGTTGATATGGTGCTTATCAACAATAGGATCCATCATTTGATATTGAGGATCATTCTCAACTGGTGGAGTCCTTGGTGAGTATCCCACTGACTCATCACTCAAAGAAATGGTTATAACCTCGGCCAACGGAAGAACTCTAGGATCCCGGAAAATGAATGCTGGACTCGTGCTTTCCTCGGAAGGCATGTCCCTCGATAATGGTAAGGAATCAGATTTTCCCGGAGAGGTATTGGGTAAGAGGTTGAAAGCAGCTTCCATTTTCAATCTACCCTTTACTTCATTAATACGGGAGAGAGCATGACTGACAGTTTCTGTGTCACTTAACCAAATTGCATTTTCATGATTGGTTCCTTGGATGGTTCTAGCGATGGCCTCATTTTCCTTCTTGGCTTTCAGGTATCGTTCGTTACCGACTACAGTCTTCCTGGCTGTTAATCGTACGCGTACCATCCGAATTTCACAACATTAGATAATGTTGGACTTAAGGAAAATTGGCGGACTCATAGGTTCCTAGTGTTTTAAACCTAGGCTCTGATACCACATGTAACGAACACACTTGTACGATAAATTTAAAACCTTAAAATTCAGTCACAAAAGTAAGAACAATACCATAATGATAAAAATTTTCCTTTCAAAAACATAAACAAGATACATCTTTTGCAACTTTTAACTATTTCATTCCAATGAAATTACAAGAAATAAGAGAAATATACATACATAGCCCGTAGGCTTTTGGCACCAATAGAAGTAAGAAGGTCCAGGAGTTGTCCTGTCAAGTCTTGGATCATCAGTCGGGTGTTGAGGAGGAGAAACATCACTCGGGCGCTTTTCCGCCAACCACGGACTTATAATGCGGTCCCCCGCACGATCATTTTGCAATGAACGGCCCTCCCTTCGAAGAAGAGATTGGTTGGGTAACCTTTAATGACTACCAACTGGACATAGTGCTGTGATCCTACAAAGCTAGCTTTCGTGCAACCGGCAATTCTCAAACTAGGTTGTATTTCGGGATCACGGTGAACTGACAGTGTAGTACTACAACTAAATGGTTCCTTACACTACTTTGGCCAAAGTGTTTACGTTCAATGAAGAACATAGGTCATATGTCACATTCACTAGCCAGGTTCAACTTGACTTGAGGCTATCTTATTCTACGCGTAGGTTGGTCTATCGGGGTAGTCCGTACCCTAGACTTCCTACAACAACTAACTACTGGAATGATGAACATTTTAACAAGGTCCTACAACTAACGCCTTTATTCAGGATATTCTCATCCTAGGGATACAATAACTTGACTAAGTTATTTAGTATCTAGTTGTAACTTGTAGTTCATATAATGCTCATGATACGTTCCTATTTTAGTAACTAATTACAAGTATATACTCCGTATATGAAATCTATTCAATTTATGTAATTTCCAATCCTTTGACAAGTGTAAACCGTACACTAATGAAAACAGAAAGCATTAATCATTCTATTTAACTCATGCTAATAGTTTTTACTTCTTTCTTATTCATTCCAAAGCAACCAGTTTTCAGACACTTTTCTTTTCAGTCAAGAATATGATTCAGAATTATATCAAAATACTAAAATATTAGAAAGCATGTATAAGCTAGAGTTAGCATGCCTGATTATGCTTTCCAGATATTTGAAAGAGTAACTCCTCTTGTCTTCACCAAATACTTTCAGCTAATTCTGTAACAGCAAATTGACAATTCTATACTGCTGTTCTCAACTCAGAGACTGTTTCTTTCAACTCAACCAAATAGTTTTCTTATCAGGAAATAAAACTAACAACTTTCTTACTTAATGGCGAATTCTCTCTCAGCTGTAAAATGCTCTAAACAATATGAAAATCTTGATTGTGAATTCGTGAGTTTTATGAATGACATTCGCAGGTATTTATAGGGTTGCCATTTGAACTGTTTCCTCTTTCTATGGCGCCAGTACTGCCAACAAGACTTGGAATGATTCAAAGTAAAAACGTGTTGCATAATGGCAAGGGTTTCGACCTCCCTTATTGACAGCATTGACGTTTATTTCAATTCGAAATTGCTTAGTTCATAAAATCGTGACAGCTCTTGATTCAGGCGCGTTTTTACTGCTAGGTTAATTGACAAGTTTAATCTAAGACTTTTTCTTAGCTCCAATGGCGTCCACCTCTTATTTTATTTGCCAAGCATGAGTTCAGTCGGCCATTTTCAGACGTTTGGCCCTATTCACGCGAATTTCCTGCTCGTTTTTCTTTTCTTTTCTTCCGCCATTTTCACGGCTTGGCTTTTATTTCGACTTTTAACACATTACCATTTTAATAAAGTTCAATACATTTATCTGATGCATTTTGGCAACGGTTTAAAGTATAAAAATGAAGCCAAATAATTCGATTCAATGAAGAATTTCCATTTTAGAGAAAATCGCGATTTTATTCCCTTCATCGATTTAGTCTCATTTATCTATGGAATAATTAATAAAATGTTATTTTACATTTCATTTTGATTTTCAAAACTTTTATTTTAATACATTTATATATATTCTATTTTATTAAAATATTTATATAATATAGTTTTTAATTTGTATAATTATTTAAATTAGTAATTTAAATAATATCGTATACATTTATAAAAACTATATTATATTTATATTTCAATATAATATTAAATATATATAAATATACTTATCTTTATACCTATACATATATACACATCTACATTATACGTCCATATACTGTGAACCAATCAATACTATACGTACTCATGTTTATGTCTATATATGTGTATGTATAAATTCCGAGGCAATATATTATCAATATAAATATTCACTCTTCAGTTAGTTGCGGGTACGTATACTTGTATATATATTTACATTTATACTATACGTATAAGTATTCATAAATACACTTATATCGACGCACACGTATGGCATATCCATCTGCTCAATACGTTGTATCGACATGAATGTACTTATGGGTACTTGTACATATCGTATTCATATGTATATATACAAATACACATATCCACCTCTAACAAGAAATATTACTCATAAGATTATACTGGCAAGCATCACTTACATTCAGAAGAAGACACGACTCCCAATGATACTAGACAAGCCTACGGATGACTTACCTTTAACCAGAACAATGACTTAGCTTACTCAGTTCTATGGTTTGTGTGTGTATGTCCATTTGGTATTCATTACTGTTTACCCGACCAAGTTCCTCCCCGAGTGATATCTCTCCTCTGCCTGGAGGTACGAACCTGTTTCCTGCACATCATGACATGACAACGGAAGTCATTTGCTCAAAACCAAGGTAATATACATAAAGCATCGTACAAAGTTAGAACAACATTATTCCATAACTCAATATGCTAATTTCATTCAAGAATTACATCAATAGAAGTATCAGATAATGTGACAATCATTATGACACATTCAATTGATCACAAGAACAATTTACTTTATTCAACAGAAAGATTCAAACATTTACAATGTACTTCCTATGCAGTAGTAACTATACAATCGGGGTGTAACAGATGATTTATTGCTCTTTCAAAATAATTACAACTGCGAAGTTCAAACATGCAAATTAAAAGGCAAGCTATTTATTGAGGAACTTGGATAAGCTTGTAGTCGCTTGAAAAGAAGACATTAAATGGTACGGCCAGCTGATAGACAGGATCTCCCTTTGAAAAATTGATGCAATGGCCTCCAGAGACCAAGGCGCCACTAGTGATGAAGACCTAGATCAAAAAGGCAAAGCATATTTGCTTCACTTGAAAGGACGCACTTGCAGCTGTAGGTTTGTATGGCCTGGCAGCAGCATTAATGATGGTACGGCTGGGAAGAAATAAGTGCCAAATCAACCAGAAATAAACCTCAATCAATTTACCCCTTTCTTTTGATGAAATCAATTCAAAACCCCAAAATAAATCTCCACTGTAAGCCCAATTCGACTTCTATGTGAAGTCAACCTGCTGAGCAATCTTTGGCTGATCTTTCACAACTTCAAAAAGCTTAACTTTGAAGAGGTATCGTTCTCCAAAGTCTAGAATTGCACGAATTTGCAGAAACCCTTGTTTCACAAATTCCAATGTTCTCAGAGAGAAATTAAGACAAATTAGAATAATTCACAATGAATTTCGATTTTCCTTTGATGAATTATATATTCTCAAGAAGTTCGACCCAAAAAAGCAACTCATTAAGTATTTAATAAATCATTAATTCGCCCTTGGTAGACTTAGGGGAAATTAACATTATAAGGCGTCCTTTTTAAAATGATTAATGAATATACATTCATTAATAATAATCACCCCCTTTAAATATAAAGTATTAAATACTTTATATTATTCCATTAATAAATCAATATTTCATTAATTGACTTTATAATATAAAGTCACAACCCTAATACTTCTCCAAATATCATTAAATGCTCAAATATTCGCTATCTGCTCACCAAACTGTTAAATTGGGTTGAAATTGAGATGACCAACTGGACCAGGTGCCTTGCTAGAAATAGTAACCCCTGTCTTCCTAACTTACTATAAATAGTAAGTGCCTGAATATCACTTTGTGAGTCTTTGCCAAGGCCCAAACTTGCACACACACCAAAATGAATTACTCGAACTCGCATATATATCCGCTAGCAAGAATTCAATTGCTATATGTTGACTTCAAATAAAATACAAAATATTCTTCACATGTTGGCTCAAATCATGAGCAATTTTTAATGCGCACCCACACAAGTCAGCTAGACTATAGCTACGACCCAAAACAAAATGCTCTAACATAGAAACATTTAAATAATTACTCCTTATACATCCGTGACATGCTATATTCACTAAGTCGGCCACAATGAGCAAATAAACAGAAAAACATCCTGCCAGTTCTCCAAGCTCGTACACCGATTAATGCAACATCACAAAACTTACCAATAAGGTAACATATATGCTTAACAAACTATCCTGGGGATCCAAAAAACAAAATGATGATCTGATGAAGCATACAAATCAACAAACTACCCGAATACCTTATTCTTCATGCTTTCTGCCGGTAATACTCTGTTGTCTATTTTGCCTATCGGTATGAGCAAATTTTGATCTGCAGAGTGGAATAATGACTTCAGTTGCCATCAATGACAACACTAGAAGCCATATGCCAACAATCTCCCCCTTTGGCATTGATGGCAACACTTAGTGAAAAATGATTAAGTGTCGAAACCAAGAGATTATGCTACCAAAATTCAAAATTTCAAAACACTGCTCCCTCTTGGAATGACAAGGCATTTTCACGACACTCTCTCCCCCTTTAACATCAACGACAGTTTCACTGCTTTCTCTCTCCCCTTTTGCTAATTATAAATATGATCAAAATTTGAAGAACTACAACTGTTGCACGTCAGAAAATGATTTTGTACTTATCTTTCATTTCCGGAAGAAATTTCTTCCAAGCATCTACTACAATCCCAATGATTAAGATCAAGCTATTGTTTTCTGATGTCCGGTTGATGATCTGGATGAAGGATTCCAAAATTGTAATCGCTTCTAATTTTTCTCCTTTCCTCAAAACCTCAATTAGCTGCTCCAATCTGCATTCAGTTAAATCCTTCACTTTCCAGAAAGTGTCCACTAGGGTGTTTCTGGCAAAGTGAACTTTTGCATGCTCAGTCTGCAACTCATGAATCCTTTTCTTTACTGTACCTTCTTGGTCCTGAAACATGTTATAATCTTGACCAATTTTGTTCAACTCACTTTCAATCTGCTCCAGCTTGTCCTTGTATTTCCCAACTACATGAGGCCAGTGAAGACAATAGTTGTAGATTTTATTTGCTGAGTCAATGCATTGCCTCAACACATTCATTTTCCTTTTCAATTTAGTAAGGGATAGCCTAAATTGCTCCTTCAAATGTAGAATTATTTCTTCCTCTTTCCTGTCCTGAGACTCAGAGGCCAGAGTTTTTTCTCTAATACATTCAATCAACTCTTTAGGAAGTACATTCTGCAAACTTTCCAATCCAATGTTGTTATGTACAAAGTAATTGCCTAGAGTGCTCTCAATTAGGTCTTGCTCATATGAGGGTTTGTCTAACTATATATCAACAATCTTCTGCATCCCATCTTTTTCTTGAACAATCTGCAGTATCTTTGTTTTGAATAAAGCATCTTCTTCTTCACTTCCTTTTGCCATTTTTACATCCAGTTCAACTGATTCCGGGTCATCCCCTAGAGTGTACTCATCAGAATCTTCTTCTGGTATATCCATAATTATCTGTTCTTTACCTTTCCCTTCAGATTTTGGAGACTTGTGTGTTGGAGAAGTGTCAACAGCAAATTCTAGTGCCTTTTTCTGCTTCCTTTCTATTTTACTAGAAGATCCAACTTCAAGTGCTTTTACCAGAATGGAAATGCTAACTACTCTAAACTTTCCCAACAATTCTCTAAAGAAATTTGCATAAACTTGCTCACAATTTTCCAGAGTATTAGAATGTTCAAAAATTTGCTTACAAACCGGTTCATTTTCCTTCCGTACCACATTATCATTTTGAGGCAAGCAATTCAGAAAATACATCATGATACCTATGATCAAAGTACCAAACTTGAAGGGGTAATCTGCATCCTTTGTCAATTGCACATTTTCTATCAATTGATCTTTTAGCAAACTGCACAGGCCAAAGTCTTGATCCTCCATTATCATTTTATGAGATATGTAAATTGCACCCGCCGAGGTTGCGCCTTCCCTATTTTTGAAGAAAATTTTGTATGAAATCCCATGTGCAATGTACTTTGTTATTGGATCTTTGATTGTCAAAATTACTAGAGCCCTTTGATCTCCTGTCACTTCGGTTAGGGTTTCGGCTTCCTTGTTTTGAATTGACTTCTTTTTCGGAATATACCCCCAACATTGCATAATCCAGTTAAAATCCTAATCACTTCTTTCGAAATGAGATAGGGTTTATTCAAAATAAGAGTATCCTCATTCAATCTATTCAAGATAAACCTAACAACTTCCGCGTTGTCAAAATAAGGAAACTCATTCCAAATGTCCAAACTTTTATGTTTCGCACCTTCAAGCCACTTTAATTCATCGACTGGCAACATATTTCTCACATCCCTGATCTTTCTACTGCTATATTCATCTAGATTCACAACTCCTTTGATTTGCTTCATGTTTCTTTCCGTACCGAACAAATTTTTCTACCGAGCACAAAATTTGAAATTCTATAAGCAATTGAGATACCTAATGAATTCACCGCCAAATTTATTTGACTCCTTCGAAATTCTGCTGCAAAGGCTCTCCTTCTATTCTTCTTCAATGCAAGGTGACAAATGAGGGTTCCAAATACCCTTTTATAACTCCGTGCACCTAACCTTTTTATCGCATTAAATGTTTTGCCCTAGGAGTTCCGGTAACTTTGTTTTCTTAGACAACAAGAGAAGAATTCATCTGTGGACTTTCCAGATCTCAATTTTCTGCATAAGTGATCATGGACATATTTGTAGATTGATAGCACAACTACTGAAAATTTCCTGCATTCTAGTGCCAATTGCTGACAGGGGGATAAAATATTTTTCTTGAAAAACTCCCCCTAGGCCAATGGCCTGAGTTCAATTTCCGGAGGAATTACCGGAGGCTGCTTTTGGTATGGGCTTATTTCCTTCATCAGATTCACTATTCTTTATCCATTTTTTTCATCTGATCTCTTATTTCTTCCACAGTCACTTTCCCTTTTCCTTTATCATCTTTCTGTGAAATTCTTCCTTTGTATACCGAACCTCTTCTATCCATGTTTCTGTTCCTACAAAATTTTGCAATGTGACCAAATCTGTTGCAAATGTAGCACACCGGATTTCTTTGTCTAGACCATTCATTCCACTGATTTCCTCTTGATCTGCATTGATTAGTAATATGCCCAAATCTTCCACTGGTGTAGCATTTTACATTCCTTACACTGACATACTTCTAAATTCAATTGACTTATGACCAAACTTGTTACAACTAAAACATTGATTGGGAAATGATGGACTGCTTGAATTTATTTTACTTCTACACTGAGAAGCCATATGACCAAATTTATTACAAGCAAAATAGTAACCATTAAACTTTTGAGCATTGGGTTGTCTTACCGGATATCTTTTGCCTTTGTTCATTTGAATTTTCTATCTGGAATCCTTGTGTTTAGATCCAGAGCTTTCACCTTTCTCATAGCCAAGACCTCACTTATCATTTGCATCCTTCTGTCCTTTAGTCAGCTCATCAAGCTTAGCAGAACTGATCCTGAACTTCTCCTTGTACTCATTTGCAGGAGTGAGTTTATCTTTGAGAATAACTACCTGTCTTTCAAGCTCTTGTTCATTATTTTTGGATTCTTGCAGTTCAATCTCCAGCTAAATGAATCCACTATTAACTCTGTTGCATTCTTTAGATTTTTCTTTTAAAGACGGGGCCAGATTTTCCTCATTCTTCTTTCTTTCTTCAATATCCTTAGTTAGCTTCATCGCCACGGATTCCATCTCACACTTTAGAGTAGCATTGTTCCTAGCAAGCTTTTCACATTCTTCAGTTATTTCTTTTAGAGTTTGATTCAGATGAACATCTTCCAAGCTTTTATTTTCTTTTTGCTTAATTTGATCACAAAGTTCCTTTCTCTTTTCTCTTGACTCATTGATTTTATCCTTTAATTATTGAATGAATTTTTTGGCATCCACAAGATTTGCTTTTAATTCTATGACTTCTGCTTTAGACTGATCAAGATCATCAAGTGCCACCATAAGTTGTTGTTGAAGACCACCAGAGTCCATTGTATTCCAAGATTCACCTCAAACTGTTAAACTTCTGCAGAGGAACCTTGCTCTGATACCAATTGTTGGACTCAAGGAACACTGAGAGGGGGGGGGGGGCGTGAATTAGTGTTCAACAAGATTTAACAATTTTAATTTTGATCATAAACAAGGGTACACGGGGACGCGTCCCCTAGGTTTTTGCCCCCCCGTACCCGTCTCGGAAACGTTTCGGGGACAAGGGACGCCTAGGGGACGGCTGTCAGCCGTCCTCCAAAAGTCCCCGAAATTCGGGGACGTCCCCGATTAGAGGAAACGTATCCGAATGGAAAGGGGACGGCCAGCCGTCCAGGGGATGATTAGGGGACACCTAGCCATCCCTCAACCGTCCCGGGGACGGCCGGCCGTCCCCTATCGCCCAGCAGCATTTAAAACATAAAAATAAAAGTTTTTTTTAATTTTCTCTTTTTTAATGCATTCCTTTGTGGGCCTCACGCCTTCCCAACCCTAATATGGCTACTTAAAATATTTTTTTACCTTCATTTGATTTCATTTTAACTTGTCAAGATAAAATTGCAGCCAAGAGCAAAAGTGAGAAGAGAAAGAGGAGGGTTTGAAGGAGTTGTTGGAGAGGAAAAACCAGCATTTAGGAGGAAAAAAGGAGAGCATTAAGGAAGCAACCAGCAAAAGAAGTGAAAGAGGTAAGTTATTCTTCCATTATCTTTCATTTTTTTCCATTTTTTTTTAAGTTAAAATGATAAAATGTATGATTTTTTGTTTTTTTTTTAAATTTTCAGTTTGCAAAAACCAAAAGAAAACAAAATGAGCAGCAATAGTGAAGATAGTGGGGATGTTGAGAGTGGGGAAGAAAACCAATCAGTTCATATGGGGCAGCCTCAAACAAACCCATTTGATATCCCTTTTGAAGACTTGAAAAAATATGCAAAAGGCCCTTTTAATTCTAAAAAAGCTCTTCTTCAACTAGCATCACGTGTAGACAAAGGCAAAAGGAAAAACACTGGGGGTAGTAGATTGTGGCTATGTCACATTTGCAAAGAAAAATATAATGGGAGCTATACAAGAGTCTATTCTCATTTATTGGGTTTTGGAGGCCATGGGGTCAAGGGTTGTAAAGATATAAAAGATTTTGAAAGGATGGAGTGTTATAGATTGCACATGGAGGCCGGAGGAAGGCCTATGGATCAGCTTATGCAAACTCAATCCGCACATTCAACCTCACCTATGCCCTCTATGCTTGGTAGTCCTAGTGTTGGTAGTGGTAGTAGTGGTGCGGGTGATGTTCATATTTCCACAAGAGGGAAGAGGAAGGCTGCTACTGCTAGTGAGCAGCAAAATACAGTTGCAAATATGTTCAATGTGCAAGCACGAGATGTGGTAGAGTCTTCGATTGCCAAATTTTTCTATGCCCATGCTATCCCATTCCATGTAGCATGTTCTCCCTACTTCAAACAAATGTTTAGAGATGTGGCAAATGTTGGTACCTCATTCATTCCCCCTGGAGAACATAAATTACGCACTACACTCCTTGAAAAAGAATATTCTAAGGTGAGTGTGGTGATGGAGGACATGAGACAGTGTTGGACTAGAACAGGTTGCTCTATTATCATGGATGGGTGGACTGATATTAGACAACGGCCACTTATAAACATCATAGTCACATGTTCAGCTGGTTCATATTTCCTTAGAGCCATTGATTGTTCTGGGAAGCGCAAGGATGTAGAATTCCAATTTAATATTTTGAAAGAGGCTATGGAGGAGGTTGGGGCAACCAATGTTGTGCAGGTGGTTACTGATTCAGCACGTGTGTGTAGATTAGCAGGTTTGATGGTTGAGAGTGCTTACAAGCACATCTTTTGGACCCCTTGTTGTGTTCATGCGTTGAACAGTGCATTGAAAGACACAGGGAAGATGGATTGGGTGCACCAGGTGGTTGTAGATGCTAAAGACATTCAGATATTTATTTGCAACCATCACACCTCACTTGCCCTCTTTAGGACATTTTCAAAGAAGGAATTTCTCAAGCCTGTAGCAACAAGGTATGCCAACTACTTTATTTTGTTAGAGAGGATGCTTGAGGTACAGGAGGCTCTACAATTGATGATGGTTAATTCAGAGTGGAATAGATGGTCTATGGCAAGCACTGCAAAAGGGAGAAGCATCAAACAAAAAATTCTTGATGATAATTGGTGGTCCAATGTGAGGTAAAAAAATTGTTAATTAATAATTTGTTATTGATTGCTGATTTTATTTATATATATATATATATATATGATTTTATTATTAATATTTTTTTATTTTCTAAGTTCTAACTTGTCTTTTTTCAAATTTTTGTTTGCATATTTGTTTGCTCCATCATTTCACTTGTTGTGGATGTCATTCGATATGCTGATACAGACTCTCCAGGTCTTGGAGAGATTAATGAAACTTTTGACTCCATGCTTGGAAAAATGAAGAAAGCAATTTCTGATAGGGATCCTAATTCGGGATTATATGAGCAAAAAATTAGGCCCATTGTGACACGGCGGTGGAACACTATGAACACCCCGCTTCATATGGCAGCCTTTGCTTTTAATCCCAAATGGTATGTACCTAGACCCGGTAGGATGCCTCCTTGTGATGATGATGAGGTGAAAGAAGGGTTTATGAGGGCCCTTGCAAACTATAGTCAATTGACGAGGCCAGTCTAGTTCGTACACAGTTCACTGACTTTGTTAATCTCCGTGGTCCAACATTCAGCAAACCAAAGGCCAGGGTAGATAGAACTACAGTAGCTCAAAGAGATCCTATTGGATGGTGGTCATGGCATGGGAAGGATGCACCACAATTGAGGACACTTGCTGTTTGCCTCCTTTCAGAGGTAATACATTAGATTAACATAATTTGATTTAGATGAGTGTTGAAGTTTGAACATTTATATAATCATAATTTAAATTGAATGTCCTAATTAGTAAATTTAAATTACTAATTTAGTTTTTAAATTTTGTCTCCTCTCACAGGTTGCTAGTTCCTCTGTTGCAGAGAGGAATTGGTCAACATACGGCTTTATTTACTCTATCAAGAGGAATAGGCTGAACTCTAGACGGGCAAAAAAATTAGTGGCTGTGCATAGTGCTTTGTGACTCTAGGATCGTCAGACTCCTGAGTATAGACAGACTCCAGCATTATGATGGGATGTTGATCCAAAGGACGTCACACAAATTGATGAGGAGAGACAGGAGGGATTGGTTGGAGTTCCATTAGATGAGCCAGCCCCTCACAGTGACAGTGACTCAGACTATGAGTCTGATTTTGATGCAATGTTGGCAGATGCCGAGTAGCGGCAATCATCATACTTTCTATTTCTATGTTTCGCCTTTGGACACTTGTGACTTTGTCATTTTGACATTTGTAGTACAAATTTGTAGCCTTTTGGGCATTTTATTATTTTATATCATATGCACATTGACTATTTGACATGAATTATGGTCCATGGATGCAATTAGGTAGCTGTAGTATTAATTTGTTTGATAATTCAATTCTATGATGCATATGTCAATATGATTGGTGATTGTTATGATTATCACTACTCATGAATATCTGAAATTTGAAGTTTCCCTATATTTTTAAAATTTATCTCTCTCTCTCTCTCTCTCTATATATATATATATACACTATACAGCAGTCCCCCCATCCCCTAAAATCCCCTCAAAAATTTGCCGTCCCCGAAACGCATCCCATTGTCCCACCGTCCCCCCGTCCTGGAAACTTGGTGGAACATAGATCATAAACCATTCACAACATTTAAATTGAAATAGACATGCACGCACATTAAAGAAACAACCAAAACACCATAACACCAAGATTTTTATGTGGAAACCTTGTTAGGGGAAAAACTATGGACATTAATCCACAATTTATATACTCTGTTAAAAGTATGAAGAAGGAATGCACATGCATTCAGGCACACTGCCTAGAGCTCACTGCTCAAAATAAGGAAGGCTCATTGCCTTACAAAATATTTGGATTACAACAAAATGTTGACCTGAGAAGATAGCATCTACAAATGCCTAGTTTCAGTTTTGGTGAAGCTCATGTACCAAATTTTGGACCTCTTGTTTGACTCTACACTTATCTCTGCTATGCTTTGCCTTAATTCACAACAATCCTCTTCTGTTGAAGCAAAATTCACTCAACTGATCTTTTGATATTCGCACACATCTGCTCTATTCTATTCACACACTTGCACACACACCAAAATGAATTACTCGAACTCGCATATATATCCGCTAGCAAGAATTCAATCGTTATATGTCGGCTTCAAATAAAATACAAAATATTCTTCACATGTTGGCTCAAATCATGAGCAATATTTTATGCGCACCCACACAAGTCGGCTAGACTATAGAAAACAAAATGCTCTAACATAGAAACATTTAAATAATTACTCCTTATACATCTGCGACACGCTATATTCACTTAGTCGGCCACAATGAGCAAATAAATAGAAAAACATCCTGCTAGATCTCCAAGCTCGTACACCGATTAATGCAATATCACAAAACTTACCAATAAAGTAACATATATGCTTAACAAACTATCCTGGGAATCCACAACACAAAATGATGATCCGGTGAAGCATACAGATCGACAAACTACCCGGATACCCTATTCTTCATGCTTTTTGCAGATAATAGTCTATGCTCTACTTTGCCTGCCAGTATGAGCAAATTCTAATCTGCGGACTGGAATAATGACTTTAGTTACCATCAATGACAACACTAGAAGCCATATGCCAATATAGGATGGGTCACATAAGTGAGAAGAGTCTCAAAATCTTCATAAATTAGATGGTTGATGATTTGTCTAGTTAATCTGCTGATTTTGATTTCTATGAACATTGTTTATGGAAAACAATATAGAGTGACATTTAAATATAGAAGTACTATAGATGAACAAATTTTTGAGGTCATTCATGGTGATGTTTTTGGTCTTGCGGATGTGCTTTTGATTGGAAAGTCTCACAACTATGTTTCCTTTATTGATGATTATTATAGATATTTGTTTGTTCACTTTCTAAAAGAAAAATTTGTTGTATTTTCCACATTTAAAGAAGTTTAAAACACTTGTTGAGAAATTGATAGAAAAGTAAGAGCAAATAATGGTGGTGAGTTTTGTTTTAGGGCCTTTGATGACTATTGTAGGCATGCAAGAAGTGTTTGACAAAAATAACTCCATATACCCCACAAAAAAACAAAGTGGTAGAATTAAGATAAGTAAAGAAAGGAAGAAGGGGAGAAGTAAGAGTGAGTAGAGTGATAAGAAGAGGAGAAATCCAAATTCATAAAAGAAGATATTTTGTAACATATTTTTTTGAACATTATTTTAAATTTTCCTAGGGCTTTCTAAAAGGGTGTACAAAAAATCAGTATACTTTTTAGGGAACCAACACATTCTTCATAATTTTTGATATATAGGTATCAGGACATAATAACCCGGCCAAAATAACCCTAGACAAAATATTTCTAAAAAATTTCCAAATGCCACTATTCGGGGATGTTTTTTCCATTTCTCTCAATGCTTGTGGAGGAAAGTTCAAGAAGAAGGTCTACAAACATGTTATAGTGCCGATGAAGTATTTGCATATGAGATCAAGAAACTTGTTGCATTAGCTTTCATGCCTCAAATAGATGTAATTGATGCATTTGAAACACTTCAACAATCTCCTTATTATACAAAACATGAGGAGACCCTGCAACCCATAATTGATTATTTTGAAGACACATGGATTGGCAGACTAACTAGAAGAGGCAATAGACGATCACCTAAGTTTCCAATCACAATGTGGAATTGCTATTCAGCTACTCAAGATGATCTTCCCATAACCAATAATACTATTGAGGGATGGCATAGAGGATTTAGTGAATTGCTTCAAGCATCGCACAGCTTAGTTTGGAAATTCATCAAAGCCGTGAAAAAATAATAGTCTCCAAGAGAATAGAATAGAGAAATATATGGTTGGATACACTGGGCAACCAAGCATGAAAAAATACCGTGAACTAAAAGAAAGACTAAAAAGATTGGTTGACGGTTATGACGAGCATAACATTTTAGATTATAGAAGAGGCATCACTCATAATTTGACACTTTAATTGAAATTTTGAATAATAAAGTTTTTTTAGCAACATACATATAATTTATAAATTTTGTTTTCCTTTCTCTATATTCTTATGGGGATATTTTGTCCATGGGTTATTTTGGATTGGGTTATTATGACCCTGGGTTATTTTGTCCTTGGGTTATTGTGACTGGGTTATTCTGTCTAGGGTTATTTTGGCCGGGTTATTATGTCCCGTAACCTAAAACAATAATCAAGGAACTTAAGGCTCGGTGATTTGGTACTTTTTATATGAAAGATTTAGGGGCTACAAAATATATCTTGGGTATGGAAATTAATAGGGATTAGGCTAACAAAATATTATGGTTAAATCAAAAGAAGTATGTTGACACTATTTTGTAGTGTTTCACCATGCATGATTGTAAATGTAATGTCCCCATTCTTGCGCGAGCATCAGGGTTGGTGGATTAGCCTATTATGTCGATCCTCGTAGGCTAATGGTTTTGGATAGAGGGTCTCTTGAACGGGCACTTGGTCGGTAAAATGCAGTATTAGTATCCGGGGCTTGGTGACGAGGTGAATTTGTGCGTTTGGCGTGTTACTGGAGATTAAAATGATGATCTTCACCATTTATTTCACTTTCTCAGGCTTAGGGACCATGTGTCTATTATTTAAAGGGGTCACTTTATATTTTTCAGTTACTATTCATTGATAAAGTGAAAAAAGAAGATAACTTAAGTGAATAGTGCCATTTTAATGAATAGTGTTTTCAAAGTGAAATTATAAAAGGCAAAGAGAAAGTTCGACCCTTTCATGCATAGAGTTATTTTGTTGAATGAAACTTGGAAGTGTGGAGTTGTGGAAGAGAGAAACTAGGGTTTCTTGATTTCAGCAGTGGGAAAGCCTGGTTTGGGCTTTGTTCTTCAAGTTTGTGCTTCTTGATGATGTGAAAGACCACCTTAAAGTTGCAGATCAGAAATTGCATGCTTCATTGGAGCCTTATTTTGCTGGTTGCAAGTGCTTGGAGTCATCTTTTGGAGGGGTTTTTGCTGCCAGCATCTCCATTCGCCATTTAGAGGGAGTCATTTGCATTTTGGAAGTTTTTGAAAGCTGATTTCAACATCTACAGCCAGCCGCCATACTTGAGGGTTTTGAACAGCAAGAAGAAATTAAAATGCCTCCCTTTAGAGGCTGCAATCTCTTCCAAAGTGGGTGCCCTTACCCTAGGAAGCCCTTCAATTCGTCTCTTGGTGGGAGAATCTTGTATTTCATGTTGTATGAGCAAATTATGGAGGGAGGGTACTGTAGCAAAGCACTATTCACAATGCTGTTTGGCTGTAAGTTAAATTATTGCATATGATGTATCTGGTTTTGAGTTCTATGTAAGTCATCTATCTTATGTACTCCCTTATGTAATGAAGAAAGCTTCTAGACTATCAAATTGAGTCTACTAAAGTTATCTTAGTAGTTTTAGTCTATTTTGAGTTTCTATTACATGCATATGCTTGTTAAATTCATGTGTATCATTGGCATCAAACATTAAAACACAAAAAACACAAAAGAAACAAACACCAAACACAAATCAGACCTACAAGCACCGTGAAACCATCGAAGTAGAGTGTCGGTTCATCACAGTGGTGTCAGAACATTTCGCTATAGTGGTAGCAGAGTGGATCACTAGAGTGTGGTTCATCACAGTGGTATCAGAGCGGTTTCCTGCCAACCTGTTGGGTAAGTTTCAACTGCAATTCAAAAGTTTCAGTTAAACAACATGGTTATTTCCCAGAGGCAGTGGGACAAGAATATGGAGAAGCTGAAACAAAGTTTGAAAAGGTTGGATGAAAATCAGAAAAGGATAAATGAATTGATTTCAAACCCTGCAAAATTAGATAGAGTAGCACGGCATATGGCTTCCATCTTTAAGAGGTCTACATCACAGAACGAAGAAAAGAAGGAACATGAGGTCTCTACAAGTGAGGTATCTAGAAGCCTTTACAATGAATTCTTAGCAGTTAATGACCAGCATACAACTGATCCCTTGGAGAGCAAAAATCAGACCTTAGAAGATCCACTTGTTGATGATGAAGTTGAAATTCCTAAGGGAGTTGTAGGGGAAGAGCACTTGAGTCCTTCTAAAGATGAGGAAGAGTTAGAACATGAGGGTGATGGGCCTAAACAACATGCTGAGAATAACTTCCATATTTTTGGTAATCTACCTTTCGAGACAACAGTTGATATGTCCTATGTTAACCCACTTTATGAGGTGGAGTTGCAAGATGATCATGTTGTGGGACATGCGCAGGAAGAAAGGGCCCCATATGAAACTAATGAGGGTTTTGAGCTCCCTAAAATTCTTGTATCAAAAAATGTTGAGGAGACTTTTGATCATTTTGATGATCCCAATTTAGTTTATGTGCAAGGATTGTCAATTCATGAATCACACAGGTGTAATTTACAAGATCAAAGGAACAAGCTAATCGACAGAGGTTGGAGCATTCTACCACGACTACATAGTGAGGAGTACTCATCACTTCTCCTTTAGTCCACACCTGGAGGATTTGTTCACGCATCAATGTGGACCGGCTCAGAGTGTGTATCATCCATTTTGGGATGGATAGTTACCATCTTCAGTAGATGGAACTCGTGGCTGCAAGTACCCAAGTCAGTTGTCGAAGGTTAATTGCTTGCAAGATCGGTATTTAGTTTTTCATCATGCAGATGTGTATCCAACAAGGTTTGTTGCTTCTTTTCCTTAGAGGCTACTGGTAGACACAGGGTTACAGAGGGATTATAATGACAGCAGGCATGATGGCACCAGTGGATATCACACCCATGAGAGTTTAGTAGAGGTTATGGAGAGATGTTACGTAGCAGATGCTTCCAAATATTCTAACCTCCCCATGATGGATGGATGTGAGTTTGGTTTATTTTGGGATCCAAGTGGAGATAGAGTTAGCATTGCCATTTGGATGGGTCCTAGTGTATTGCTTCACCACTTATGGTATGGTGGAGTTAGGATCAATGTTAAGAGAATCCTGAATAATGCCCAACGGAAACTCATGCTTTCACAATGAGGATTAGCTCATAGCTTGCAGCAGTATGAGGATTACATTCCAAGACGAACCTTATCACGAAGCAAAAATGAGGGATTCGGTGTAGTACCCAAAAGTCTCTATGATGTGTTTGGGCTAAAAGGCGATAAGTCAGCAAAGAATTACCTACAGTCTATCAATGGGCATGAAGTTGAAAATGAAGTTGTTGTCAATGCGGAAATATTACAACATGAAAATAGTACGATGGAATTCCAGAATGAAATTCACAGCGCACAAGAAGTTATTATCAACACTGATAACAACTATGGCTTTCATGACAGCAGTGATGAAACCTTGCATCAGCATGAGAGGATAGAGCTTTCATCGAGAGATAAGGTTTCAACAGAGTTGCCACAGGTGGGTACTCGAGATTTGGGTACTAACGATGTAATTTGTGGTGAAGATTCATGCCCCAGTGAGCCTGACTTTTCCTATCAAACCGTAGAAAACCAATCGGAAAATTTATTTATGGGCAATGAACCCAGGATCGCAAGTCAGGTGGATATGCAGTTGCTTTGGAAGAAGAAGTGTGCGAAGCTACGGCCAAAATAGCAGCCTCTACAATATCTGTTGAGCCATCTTATGAGGTACATAGCAGCATTACCCTTTTTGATATTGTGGGCGACACTAATAGCACACACGATGCTTCTTATCAGTTAGTGAGCGATGATGATTTGGCCTCACATCATAGTGCAGATTTGCTTTCAGAGAACTTGCATAGGAGTCTTGAGTTTCAGAAATCTCATCTTATGGTTGGGCAACTTAAGGTCAATGATAACACGATTGCTACAACATTAGAGCATTTTGATGTTGCTCGACAGATGTTGGCAACCTATGGGTGGAGTACGCTTATCTCAGATAAGCACGGTAACAGTAGCCTTTTCCTTGCAGAGTTCCATACATTACAAGAAGCTATTAGATTAATGAAACATAATTATTTGCAGTTACTTGCTGATAGGAACTATCTTCTTGAGTGGGATTGTATTTGTTATGATGCGTTAAAGGGGAAGGAGGAGGAGGTTGATGAGCTCACTCATGAGCTTGAGGTGACTATGAACTCATTGGAGAGCACCCAGTTGACTCTTCGTGAGTCCCAGTCATGGTTAGAGAAGCTCACTGTGGAATTGAGACGGGCACAATCTTCAAGAGCTACAGATTCAGTTCAGTTTCCTACAATGACAATTGGTGATGATCTTATCTCCACAGGTTGTAGTTAGGATGTGGTTACATCCATCATGGATATAGGTGCAGCAGTTTCAATTGGGATGAGTACCTTGGTTGTGAGCAGTAGAGAACCACTTGTTGCATCGGGTTCTCCTATGGTCAGTACCATGATAGATGATGCGTGATGACACTGATAGCTCTTTTATGAGGGGTCAGAATAACTCATCCAGCCTACGGTTTTAAAATTCAACTATCTATCCGTTTGTGTCAAGAACAACTAATTTGTTTTCATTCTAGGGATTTTCGTAAATCGTTTAACTAACTTCTAAGTTTTTAGTTTCAGCTGAAAAGTAACCTCTAACTGTTTCCATCAACCGTCTCACAACATCTTAAACTAAATAACTGTCAAACTAGGGTTTCCATTTAACCAATATATGAACCAAGGAAAGGAAATAACTTCTCTTTATTCAATAACCAATTTCAAATCTTTTCATTTCAGCTGAATGATACAAGTATCTGTCTAACTAATTAACTGCAGATTCTTACAATGTACTTTTAACATATACGAATGTCATTCATTGCATAAATGAAAGTAAGCTTAAATAGCATTGCATGTACCTGGATTTACGAGTGAGGAAGAAATACATTTGACATCATCATCCTGCTGTTATAATCTTAGCAATGAGGGAAAGTGAATTATCATCAGGGGCTTTGCCGCCCAACCAAGACCTACTGGTCTCCCGAGTTTCTTCAACTGAAGAACCCGCCCTTCACGAGGGTAATCAACATGGATCAATTTATCATCATGTCTCTGAGCCTAGTGTCAAGGACCTATACCTCCTGATTGACCTTACTAAGGGTTCCTCCCAACTAGAAAGGCCACTCTGATCAGTGATATATCTGGAACTTGATAGCTGACAGATGCAGATTCTAGCATCGTACCTTGGCCAAGGATTTTATTATTACTGGCACTCCTGTGCCGATGTCTCTGGCACTCCTGTGCCGTCAGCACTCTCACCCTTGCTCGGCATAAGCTTACCGTATCTGGTTCCGTTATCGCTAAGTCTTAACCTTAAGGTTTAATATTACAAGAACTTGGTTCGAATTCACATCTTGTTTAAGGATTATGCTGTTATCCTTTCTAGAATAAGCGAAACTCATCTCCAAACTTATTCCTTTTGAGTATTATTTATAAAAATCTATTAATCCCAATTTTTATGAGGGAAGAGTAAGGAATCTTATTCGACAAAAGTATTCAAAGTTTAGTGTTACTATGCCTTGAATTTCCAGTCGTTTTTCAAGGTACAACAATTAATCACGGAAATATTAAGAGAATCTTGGCTTGATGTCATTCCCCATCTTTAACGACCATTCGGTTTACTTAACACTTTAAGGAAAGGAGGTGAGACTATTCCTTCAAGGAGGTTTCATCGGATTAACATTACAATGACTTAGTTTCCATTTAATCTCTTCTTACGTATGTTGTTTAAATTAAGCTTAAACATACTGAGAGACATGCACGATTAAAAAGGGGTCTTCCAAGTTTAGCTAGAAACACTTCTCTTTATTTAAGATTATACTGCTCTCAAAACCCTTAGAGAGACTAAACTCTTAACATTACACTTCTTTAGAAGCGACTGCTTTTTCAATCAAAGGAGGTACGGAGAGATATTTGATGAGAAAGAGGTATCTTCAGGTCCTTGCTATGACAAGACAAGGAAGAACTCGACTAAGAATAAGATGCCCATTTCCATAAAGTGACAAAGAAACAGAGTGAAAGGAAAACCATCAACCTTAGCTTTGACTAGATGATCTCAGAGCATTTAATTGGAAGGTTCATAATAATATTCTAGTTCAGGATTGCTAACAATAAAATATCAATCCCAAACCCGTCGGGTATTTAGGTTGTGGCGGTAGAAAAGAGGGAACTTTTCTTCAGTCAGGTTCAAGGAAGGAGCAATTGACCAATTCCATTATATTCTCATAAGAGCATAAATAATAAACTCGTTTCCCTTTACTTGGTAAATCTGGTTGGACTAGCTCAAACAACAGTGAGATTTGAAGCTAATTGATTAATCATTCCTTGTGAATAATGAAATTTCTTTAGAGATACGGATACCATTAACTAGATAAGATTACCATCGAAATTACATACTAAGTATGTACATTTACTGAACAATTCATTTTATCAATGCAGGAGAATAAATGGGTAAATCATTTTACATGCCTGAGAATACTGGATTGTAGCGTGCTAAGACCCGTACTCTTTCCTGTGACTGGTGAATTCGTAATCAAGGACCAAGCTCTTTCCGTAAATATCACGACAGAGGAAACATTCGAGCTTTCACCCTAATGGGCACCATCAATGATGAACTTCGTCACTGCTATGAATAATGTAATGATATTACAGTTGATAGTAATTTCAAAAAGAGTTTTCATGAGATGCTCTTTCCCCCTAAGCTCATTTTTGGAGAATTGACCAGAGGAGAAGTAGAATGGAAAAACCTGATAGTGGCAGTGGCGCGACTATGTAGCAAATAGATTAAGTGCGACAGAGATAGAATAATGGAATTTTATAAAGTGATTCATGGCCTATGCAGATAGTGATCCCAACTAAGTAATTCCAATATGCTAAAGCATTTTTGCAAAGCAGTGTTGAGGCCGTTCTTTTTTAACAGGTAGCGGAAGAATTTTTCTCCCCCCAAGAGAAAAGCTCGAGTGCCCCAAGTAAAAACAGAGTCATGGTTTCCAAAGAAAAATAGTCCCCCCCCCGTAACCGAGGAAATTGATATATTTATATATATATCGAGATTAAGTGCAGAATCTCCAATTATTGTGTGAATGAAATCCCGTAACCGCAGATCAAGAGTCTTCGTGACTTCTTGGCTTCCATCAGTTACAATCTAAGATATGGTGGAGATAGCTGAAAACTTGCCTTCCAAGAAATCTGTCGACCCTTCACTTTCATTAATCTTTTGTCGATTATACATGTATTGTTATTAATTAAATATTCAATTATCTTTTATTATCATTTTAACATATAATAATCTTTTGAAATTCTTTTATAGGTATTTATATTTATATTTAATTTGACTATGTTAATCAAATCAATACTTATATAATTTTACCGAGGCCAGGGTTATAACTTGCATTTGTCTTACACCAACTCAAAGTTTGATGACAATTGATCCATTGTTAACTACGTTCTCTCCCTGACGATATTTCCCTTTCTCTCATGGCGTCGACAATCCTGCATCCACTGACAGAGATTATGGTTAGATCGTTCTCGACGGCTTTACAATATGCGTTTAAATTTGATTTCATGATCTCATTCAACTTCTCATGAACAATAAATTCACTGGCAAAATAAAAAGTTTGTTAACATTACAATCATGATAAAAGAACAACTATTCATTCCCAAAGTCATAATCACGTGAAAGCAGTTACTTGCAACTAACATTGCATTTGAAATACATAATCAAACATAGTCTCAATGTAAGGGATGTGACATACTCCTCCCCTTAAGATTCATCGTCCTCGATGATTGTTTATTCAAAGTCTTCAAATTAAACATAAACATAAATATAATGTTCTCATTTGCTCTTCAATAGATAAGGAAATTCTTAAAGGATTTCTTCATAATCCTTCTCGGTGGTGTTTATTTATCTTTTCTATTTGTTAATAGCTTTCACCAGTCTTTTATGTTCAATTTGATATGTTTTCCATCTCGAATAACATTTCAGGTTTAATGATAATTCCTGCCTTCTAGCTTACCCAGCTTATAGGAATTTGACATCTTTTCTGTCTATTGAATCATCTTGATTGCAAAATTTATAAAAGTGGTTATAACTACACCATAAAGATGAATACTCTTCCTGAGTATAGCAAACATTTATTTTTCACACAGGTTGACCGGGGGAATTTCACCAAAGGTTAACATCAACCTTCACTTTTCTAGCTGAAAGATTTTCATCATACACCAATTTCATTTATCTAATGCATTGTTAAAATAAACTATTAAACAACTACGAGAGAAAAGATCAAAATTTATTTCCAATCTAGTTGTCTTCCAAGACTCGGCTTTCCATTAAAGAGGGATGCCCCATTAGTTGCCATCTAAGCTCTGGTGTGTAGCCCACTTAACCAGCTCTTTCGCACTCCTAAGGATATCCTCCTACTGAGTACGACAACTTTGGTTGGCTGAGTATCTCACCACCCTGCTCGGCTTGGAGAGACTAATCACTTGGGCTTACTGGACTACCTGTCCACCCACATACCATAACACAAGGTTTCCTCCTTTGTAAAGTTAAATATACAAGGTATATTTCTTAAATTTACTTCCTTATAGATTCCATCAGAGGCCCATCCAAGACATGATAGAGATGTACATTTCATCAAACATAGAGAACATCCAAATTATTCGTGGGTAATCTCCCACAATACTTAGCTTTATATCAAATTATAAATAGACTTAATTTTAGCAATAACCAAGAGAATGAACTTATTCTCGGCACTTAGTCAAATTCTAACCAACTGGTCTTAAATAATAATCTCCAAATTTCCATAGTTAAACCATTTCAATTTAAATAAAACAATGACATTCCTTGCCAATATTAAAAAGGGTTTTTACCAACTTTCAAGAAGTGCCATAATCTAGCGGAACATTCCTTATGCACTACGTGACTTGACTAAGTTACTAACAAAAGAGTAGGTTGCTGCACTATTCTCAGTCCTTCCAAAAACTTACATCAGGTTAGAGACTGTGTTATCGATGCATCAAACAATAAGTTCCTCAAAACTTCCATCCTTTCTTATACTTAATTACAGTAGTTGGTTTTCTCGGGAATCTCAGTGAACAGTATTCCCTGGTTCTATACCATTTTCTCCACATTCCATTCCAATAGATCACCCTTGAGATAATAATAATGTAATCACTAGCAACCAGTGTAAGAATTAAGCATGAAAAGCTTTTCCAATGAGCTCTGTACAACTATACGACCACAGTATTGTGTTGTGACACATATGAGGAAATCAATGTACTATATTCATATCCATGGCATGCATGTTCCTGTTCATAACATGTGTTAGAGATACCTACTTAATGATCATCGGTGGCTTAACCAACTGAGAAACCAATCAAATATCATTTGTATCGAGTTTCCACCAATTTAAAGAATACCATATACTTGTGACTTTGTATGTCCTTATGTTGCCATCACTAAGATTACCACTAGAAAAAATGCTATAGTTTAAGACATCAGAGTCACTATGCCATTGTCAGGTGTTTTCCAAGAAGATCTGTAATAACCTTGTAGAAAAACAAGCTTGTGTCATGTTTGTAACTGTAACACTCTCATTCCTATTAACTCATAACATTGATCTTCTATCTCTTCTCAGGTAGATAACAATAACTAAGCGTGTCTGAGTTGCAAATTTTATCAGAATCACATAAAAACTTGGTGTATCAACAAAAATGTTTATGAATTTACGCTTTCACACAAGTTGTCTGTTTAACCGTTCCATCACCATTGTACCATTCATGAACTGAATTTTGAACAATAATTTATGTGACGAGAGGTCAATGAGGGTTTCAAACACTAAACTCTTACCATTTACTTTGTGTCTTCAAGGGATGATTTGGCTAATACTCTCCATCACTTAAATTATGTTGTTGTTGTCTTCATTAGCTCTATTCACAAGGTAATGTCTCTGTAGTTCCAATCGTAGGAACCTGTCCAGGAGTTCTAATAATGATGCTTATCCAAGATTTGTATGAATATATCTGTACCATGAAATTTACTGGCACTGGCCTAAATACAATCACTGCTAAGAGGAGGAACCAATTTCATCTGAAGTTCTTGACAAAATAAGTATATGAAATAGCTATAATGCACCATATAAGCCAATACTTCCTGAGGTACCATAAAAATCAAAGTTCTTTCTTGTTGATTGCCATGTAAATATGTTTTGAGATCTGATCAAAAGGTTCATACGTAATTCATTAAGGAACATAGTGAATGCTCTGTTGTCATATAGTCAATATTCTTCTAACAAGTATTTATCATTCTAGTAACATTGCAGACCATGCATGTAGCTAACAAACTTGTCACCTTAAGTTATCCATCATCTTGTCATATTATATCTGTCTTTCATGCTGCTCATGACAACAACTTCCTGATTCATCGATCTGACGAAGAACCAAAAGTGATAACCTCAACAACTTAATTTGTGATCTTACAATATTATCAATATGAGGTAACTCCTCTTCCATGAAGTAATTAAACATCCATTCAGTTACTGACTCATTCTTCTACTCTCCACAAAGGAGTTAAAAGATAAAACACTAACTTGCTTCCCCTTTTCTCAAGTTATCTTTCATGTAACAACATGTTCTCCTTGACTATTGCTTTTCTTATCATCTTGATCTTTTAATTCCACTTGGCTCTTTCAGAACCATCTAGAAGTTAGACCAGATTTCATCTTATCTTGATATAATTTCAAGGATTTCCGATGCTCAGATGCCCCTGCACTTGGTTAATTGCTTCTGGATCTTTCCAATTCTTTAGCCCACAAGTTCAAATTAAGCTATTATTTAAGTTTTGATCACAATCTCGGTACCCTAGGCATACCTTGCCCTAACTTAAAATAATTTCATAATTACTTGATAACTCAAATTATTTCTAAGAGCATTTAACGGTTACAAGAAAAATTGTTTACAAAAATTATTATCTCTTCCTGAGACAGATTCAATTCCAATGGTTACAAAAAAGGCTATCACTCGCTGTGATAGGCTCAGTATAAGATTTATTTATAGGATTGGCTATCACTTCCTGTGATAGACTCAATCACGAAATTGTTTACAGTAACTATCACTTCCTGTGATAGATCCAATACAAAAATGTTTCAACAATAACTATCACTTCCTGTGATAGATTTTTAATGCAAAATAACTACCACTCACTGTGATAGATTCAAAGCAAAGGTTTACAAGGTTCACAAGGTCGATTTCAATTTTCTGAGTTGCATGATGAGCCCCGAGGTTCAGTGTCGAACCTGGTAGCTCTGATACCATATGTAACAACCTATCCAGTCTACGGTTTTAAAAATTCAACCATCTATCGGTTTCAGCCGAAGAACAACTAACTTGTTTTCATTCTAGGATTTTCAAATCGTTTCAACTAACTTCTAAGTTTTTAGTTTCAGCTGAAAAGTAACATCTAACTGTTTCCATCAACCGTCTCACAAAATATTAAACTAAATAACTGTCAAACTAGGGTTTCCATTTAACCAATATATGAACTAAGGAAAGGAAATAACTTCTCTTTATTCAATAACTAATTCCAAATCTTTTCATTTCAGCTGAATGATACAAGTAACTGTCTAACTAATTAACTGCAGATTCTTACAATGTACATTTAACATATACGAATGTCATTCATTGCATAAATGAAAGTAAGCTTAAATAGCATTGCATGTACCTGGATTTACGAGTGAGGAAGAAATACATTTGACATCATCATCCTGCTGTTATAATCTTAGCAATGAGGGAAAGTGAATTATCATCAGGGGCTTTGCCGCCCAACCAAGACCTACTGGTCTCCCGAGTTTCTTCAACTGAAGAACCCGCCCTTCACGAGGGTAATCAACATGGATCAATTTATCATCATGTCTCTGAGCCTGGTGTCAAGGACCTATACCTCCTGATCGACCTTACTAAGGGTTCCTCCCAACTAGAAAGGCCACTTTGATCAGTGATATATCTGGAACTTGATAGCTGACAGATGCAGATTCTAGCATCGTACCTTGGCCAAGGATTTTATTATTATTGGCACTCCTGTGCTGATGTCTCTGGCACTCCTGTGCCGTCAGCACTCTCACCCTTGCTCGGCATAAGCTTACCGTATTTGGTTCCGTTATCGCTAAGTCTTAACCTTAAGGTTTAACATTACAAGAACTTGGTTCGAATTCACATCTTGTTTAAGGATTATGCTGTTATCCTTTCTAGAATAAGCGAAACTCATCTCCAAACTTATTCCTTTTGAGTATTATTTATAAAAATCTATTAATCCCAATTTTTATGAGGGAAGAGTAAGGAATCTTATTCGACAAAAGTATTCAAAGTTTAGTGTTACTATGCCTTGAATTTCCAGTCGTTTTTCAAGGTACAACAATTAATCACGGAAATATTAAGAGAATCTTGGCTTGATGTCATTCCCCATCTTTAACGACCATTCGGTTTACTTAACACTTTAAGGAAAGGAGGTGAGACTATTCCTTCAAGGAGATTTCATCGGATTAACATTACAATGACTTAGTTTCCATTTAATCTCTTCTTACGTATGTTGTTTAAATTAAGCTTAAACATACTGAGAGACATGCACGATTAAAAAGGGGTCTTCCAAGTTTAGCTAGAAACACTTCTCTTTATTTAAGATTATGCTGCTCTCAAAACCCTTAGAGAGACTAAACTCTTAACATTACACTTCTTTAGAAGCGACTGCTTTTTCAATCAAAGGAGGTACGGAGAGATATTTGATGAGAAAGAGGTATCTTCAGGTCCTTGCTATGACAAGACAAGGAAGAACTCGACTAAGAATAAGATGCCCATTTCCATAAAGTGACAAAGAAACAGAGTGAAAGGAAAACCGTCAACCTTAGCTTTGACTAGATGATCTCAGAGCATTTAATTGGAAGGTTCATAATAATATTCTAGTTCAGGATTGCTAACAATAAAATATCAATCCCAAACCCGTCGGGTATTTAGGTTGTGGCGGTAGAAAAGAGGGAACTTTTCTTCAGTCAGGTTCAAGGAAGGAGCAATTGACCAATTCCATTATATTCTCATAAGAGCAGAAACAATAAACTCGTTTCCCTTTACTTGGTAAATCTGGTTGGACTAGCTCAAACGACAGTGAGATTTGAAGCTAATTGATTAATCATTCCTTGTGAATAATGAAATTTCTTTAGAGATACGGATACCATTAACTAGATAAGATTACCATCGAAATTACATACTAAGTATGTTCATTTACTGAACAATTCATTTTATCGATGCAGGAGAATAAATGGGTAAATCATTTTACGTGCCTGAGAATACTGGATTGTAGCATGCTGAGACCCGTACTCTTTCCTGTGACTGGTGAATTCGTAATCAAGGACCAAGCTCTTTCCGTAAATATCACGACAGAGGAAACATTCGAGCTTTCACCCTAATGGGCGCCATCAATGATGAACTTCGTCACTGCTGTGAATAATGTAATGATATTACAGTTGATAGTAATTTCAAAAAGAGTTTTCATGAGATGCTCTTTCCCCCTAAGCTCATTTTGGAGAATTGACCAGAGGAGAAGTAGAATGGAAAAACCCGATAGTGGCAGTGGCGCGACTATGTAGCAAATAGATTAAGTGCGACAGAGATAGAAGAATGGAATTTTATAAAGTGATTCATGGCCTATGCAGATAGTGATCCCAACTAAGTAATTCCAATATGCTAAAGCATTTTTGCAAAGCAGTGTTGAGGCCGTTCTTTTTTAACAGGTAGAGGAAGAATTTTTCCCCCCCCCTAGAGACAAGCTCGAGTGCCCCAAGTAAAAATAGAGTCATGGTTTCCAAAGAAAAACGGTTCCCCCCCCATAACCGAGGAAATTGATATATTTATATATATATCGAGATTAAGTGCGGAATCTCCAATTATTGTGTGAATGAAATCCCGTAACCGCAGATCAAGAGTCTTTGTGACTTCTTGGCTTCCGTCAGTTACAATCTAAGATATGGTGGAGATAGCTGAAAACTTGCCTTCCAAGAAATTTGTCGACCCTTCACTTTCATTAATCTTTTGTCGATTATACATGTATTGTTATTAATTAAATATTCAATTATCTTTTATTATCATTTTAACATATAATAATCTTTTGAAATTCTTTTATAGGTATTTATATTTATATTTAATTTGACTATGTTAATCAAATCAATACTTATATAATTTTACCGAGGCCAGGGTTATAACTTGCATTTGTCTTACACCAACTCAAAGTTTGATGACAATTGATCCATTGTTAACCACGTTCTCTCCCTGATGATATTTCCCTTTCTCTCATGGCGTCGGCAATCCTGCATCCACTGACAGAGATTATGGTTAGATCGTTCTCGACGGCTTTACAATATGCATTTAAATTTGATTTCATGATCTCATTCAACTTCTCATGAACAATAAATTCACTGGCAAAATAAAAAGTTTGTTAACATTACAGTTATGATAAAAGAACAACTATTCATTCCCAAAGTCATAATCACGTGAAAGCAGTTACTTGCAACTAACATTGCATTTGAAATACATAATCAAACATAGTCTCAATGTAAGGGATGTGTAGAGAGGGTGGATTCTCCTAAGAGTTGGGTGTTTTTACACAAGGCTACCCCATCATCTTCACAGGAGATATGCAGAGAAACATCTAGTTGGGAGATTGGTACTTATGTCGATTTGTTTCCCTCCCCTGAGAGCAAATCCGTCATTTCATCCCATATAGTTGATTATGATTGGCAGCTTGATGAGCCAATTCAGGAGTACAATTCAGTGTATTGTTCCAAGGACTCAGAGATGGATGACTCAAATCAGCATGGAGTGATTGCACAGTTCATGAATAAACCCTTATTTGAGTTTGATTGTGGGTTGATCTATGATAATCCACTCTTCAAGTTGGAAGCCGATCACACTCCTGATACTTGTTTAGGGTTGAGTGATAATCACCGTGTTTGGGATCGTCCTAGTGCATCGGGATTCCAAACAGGGCTCATGGAGGAGTTTAATAGTGTGTACACGGTGAGGAATGCTTATAGTTTTGCCTTTGACCTACCTGTACATGATTCATATTCGATGCACAGTTCTTGGTCGCAAGGTGATTCTCTGGGTGCAGTCAAGGGGAGTAACTCTTTATTGTGTCCAGAGTTACCATCTTCAGAAGATGGGACTAAAGGCTTCCAGTACTCGATTCAGTTGCTTGCAGGGGATTACTGGCAGGGACAACATTCTGTTATCCATCATGTTGATAGGTATCCGACAGGGTTTGCTACTTTAATGTCCCAGGGATTTCATATGGATACATGGTTACAAGGTGATTACGGTGTCAGCGGACATGATGGTTTGATTAGTTATCACTTCCATGGGTGTTTGGGAGAGGCTGTAGAGAGATGTTGTGTTGCGGATGTTTCTAGATATTTTTATCTCTTCATGACAGATGGATGTGACTTCAAGTTGTATTGGGATTCGGGTGGTGACAGTTCTAGCACTGCAGTCTAGTTGGGTTCCGACAAGTTGCTTCACCATTTTCAATGTGGTGAAGTTGTGATCAAAGTTGCGCAGCGGAAGTCAGAGGTTATCAGACATGGTAGACTTCTATTCTGGGTTTGGGACCCAGGGATATTTTGCGTAGTGGTATTTATGTTGGCACTTTAGGAATTAGTTAGCGATACATGGGACATTTCACAGTTCTTTCAGGCCTTCTGGGGAGTGAAGTTTCTTCGCAGTAATGATTGTTTGGGGACAAGCAATTTTAGGGAGGGTGGACTGTAATGTCCCCATTCTTTCGCGAGCATCAAAGTTGGTGGATTAGCCTATTATGTCGATCCTCGTAGGCTAATGGTTCTGGATAGAGGGTCGCCTGATTAGGCACTTGGTTGATAAAATGCAGTGTTGGTATCCGAAGTATGGTGACGAGGTGAATTTGTGCGTTTGGCATGCTTTTGGAGCTTAAAATTATGATTTCCATCTTTTATTTCACCTTTTCTGGCTTAGGGACCATGTGTCTATTATGTAAAGGGGTCACTTTATATTTTTCAGTTACTATTCATTGATAAAGTGAAAAAAGAACATAACTTAAGTGAATAGTGCCATTTTAATGAATAGTGTTTTCAAAGTGAAATTATAAAAGAGCAAGAGAAAGTTCGACCTCTTCATATTATGAAGTTATTTTGCTGATTGAAGATTGTGAGTGGGAGATTGTGGAAGAGGGAAAACTAGGGTTTCCTGATTTCAGCAATGGGTAAGCATGGTGGGGCTTTGTTCTTCGTTTTCAAGCTTCTTCATGGTGTGAAAGACCACCTTAAAGTTGCAGATCAGAATTTGGATGCTTTGTTGGAGCCATTATTTGCTGTTTGCAAGTGATTGGAGTCATCTTTTGGAAGGGTTTTTGCTGCCATTGACTCCATTTGCATCTACGAAAGAGCTGTTCGCATTTTTGAAGGATTTGGGACTGTTTTTTTGACACCTACAGCCAGCCACCATACTTGAGGGTTTGTAGCAGCAAGAAGAAAAGAAACGCCTCTTTAAGGGAGCTGCTATCACTTCAAAAGGGGGTGCCCTTGTTCTAGAAAGCCTTCCAATTCGTTTTTACGGTGGGAGAAACTTGTATTGCATGTTGTGTGAGCAATTTATTGAGGGCAGGTACTGTAGCAAAGCACTATTCACAGTGTTGTTTGGCTGTAAGTTAAATTATTGCATATGATGTATCTAGTTTTGAGTTCTATGTAAGTCATCTATTTCATGTACTCTCTAATGTAATGAAGAACTCTTATTTAGCTTCGAAATGGAGTATTATATTTGATGTAAATCAATAGCTTAGTTTTTAAGTTCCTATTGCATGTGTAAGCTTGTTAAAATTATCAGCATTATTGGCATCAAATATCAAAAACACAAAACACAACAAACAAATACCAAAACAAACACAAATCAGACCTACAAGCACCATGAAATCATCGCAGCAGAGTGTCAGATCACCACAGTGGTATCAAAGCATATCACTACAGTGGTTGCAGAGTGGATCACCCGAGTGTGGTTCATCACAACCTACCATTGAGCCAATGTAGGAAAGTGATACATCCCTAGCACTATAGCTACCTCCAGCTAACCAAGAGCTACCCATAGCTATCCTTGCCGACTCACCTATCCAAGAGGAGTCTAGTGACTCAAAAGGGATTATCATTGAAATTTCTAAACTAGATGATGAGGTAGATCCCTTGGGTACCATTCAGAGGTACATGCATAATTTGGAACCAATCACCACTATTATACAAAAGGTAGCGGATATTTCTCGACGGTTGGACCATCCTCATTCTCCTCTGGTGTGGCATGAGGCCCAATGCATCTTGGCATTCATGCAAGAAGGATGTGAGGTAGAGTTCAACAACATATTCCTGTCTAGAGGATGGCCTGAGATCAAGACTCCTTAGATGACAACAACATGGCAACCTACTAGGCCTACTTTTGGGGGAGAGGAGAGGAGCGGCGGGGGGGGGGGCGGTGTGGGGGGGGGGTAAGGTAATTGCAGCTTTATTTGGTATGGAAACCACATTCCAAGAGATGTTCTATAGGCTAAAGTGCCAAACATTTTCCAATATTCAGATTACAAACCAAATAGAAGAAACTATAAGGATGTCACAAAAGGTGTGTGCTGAAACTGATGAACTCACTCAATGATTTTGAGAGCGGCTAGCTTAGCAATCACACCTTACAAAAGTTGAACAAGCTAAAGTAACAACCAATGATGCAAAATTAGCTAAGAATGACTACTAACCAGCAAAGAAAGATAAGGAGATTGAGAAAATTAAGCGTCAGTTGGTTGAGGCTGCACAAATGGTGAAGGCTGCAAGGGAGAGGGAGTTGTTAGCAGCTCATCATCTCAAGCTACGCACAAAGGAGGTTTATAGGCTACACCAGATCACCTCTCAAACGTCCACTCCTACATCCTCAATCTATCCAGCTCCAAGGACATCCTCTCACCCACCTCCTCAATTGATTCGGTAGAAATTTAGTTTTGTTGTTTTGCCTCCCAATTTTGTTTGTCAATGGTTTGGAAAACAACTTTCTTTTTGGATGGGGGCTGATGTAGTCCATAAATAATCATATTAGTTTTATTGTAATTGGCAAAGTTAGATCCCGACAATTGACAGTTGCCGACAATTGGTAGTTCTCAACAACCATTGGCCATCTTATATATATTTCTAATTGTACAAGTGATCGAGGACCGTGTGCATGGGATTCCTAGAACATTTTTTTTTGTATTCATAATAGTTCACAAACATACAGTTCATATCTTGGGATTACATATCAGATTTTGTTTTCTTTATATAGCTTTTCAACAACTTACTGGACATAGGATCAAATGTTGATCAGGTTATGTACAAACAGAATTTGGTATAAATACATAAGTAGAGTTTGATATATCTGATAACCGTTGATGCTGTGGATTCTTTGAGACTTCTTTCTCTTTCCTGGGTGGTCCAGCTCTTCTTTAAAGATTCTCTTTGTTGTTCAAGAACCTACACTTGATTGGATTATTAGCTTTCCTATGGTTTAGCCACTACTTCTCAAATGTCGCCTCTTGCTTATTATTTTTGCCTTTGTCTTCTTCCAACAGCTTTGTAAACTTGTCTTTGGACGCCTATACAGTGATTGAAACCTGCATGTAAACAGAGTGAAGGGTGAATCTTCTAAATGACTCAGTAAGATCCCTTCTGCAGCCTTGATAAATCTCTTTATTCCTAGATTTCCACAAAAACCATAATATTTCAGTAGATAAAATCAACCAAAGCATATTATTGATTGTACCCAAGTTTTCAACTTTTCCAATAACAATTTCTAATTTTTTGTTATTCCTTAATTGCCCTCCCTTATTAAGATCAATTTGAAAGAGGTTCCAAATTTCCTTGGCAAAGAAGCATTCAATTCCTAGAACATTTTGTAAAAGTCTATGAATGAATATATTGACATATCTTTGTGAACAGTTATGTGCATTGTTTAGGTTTCTCATATTTACTATTTATTTTGTAATATCCAATCAAGTAGAAATAGCGGTAAACATTCATGTGATAGTGATAGAAAAATCAATTGATTCATTAGCAGAAGAACAAGAGTGAGGGGAGGCTCTAACAATAAAGAGGGTATAACAAAAACCAACCAACGAAAAGTAATTGTCATGTCCCCAATTTGAAGCAATAAGGAGAATATATTAAATTAATTATTTATAAGGTTATTAAAAGTGGTGAAGAAACATTGTCTTGTGCTTTTTCAGATTATAGACAGGTGTCATATCTTATTGGGAAGACCATGGCAGTTTGATCGAGAAGTTGCTAACAATGGTAGATATAACACCTGCACACTTGTCAAGGATGGCAATAAATATACACCAAGTCTAGTGAGGGAGTGAGATGAAGTATATGAGAAAGATGAACACCTGTCTAGGATGAAGATTACCATTGGGAAGAAATCTGACAATGTTTTGAAAACAAGGAAGATGACTATGCCCCCATGGCCATGTTCACTTCCACTACCCCAAGGGACATGCAAAAAAGGTCTTGAAATGTAGAAAAAGGTAAACCCCAAGATTTGACCCTAGGGTTTATGCACTTTTTCAAGATGTGTTTCATTCATTTATTAGATTTGATGGGTAGTGGGGGTTTGATAGATTTGGACAAGGTATGTGATTAACTTACAGCCTGATAGATGAGTCAACCAACCCTTAACCAAATTTGGAAATGTCCTGATGATGAAATGCAATGATCTAACTAGGTTAATGGTGCCATTTACTAGTTTGATGCAAATACAAAAAGAACAAAAGTTCAAAAACAAATTCGGACAACAAAAATGAGCAGAGTGGGACACTGTGCACCTGTGATTCAAATCTAGGGGAAAAAATGGAGGACATAGACGCCTGGGGCATGAGTGTCCTTGTATGCTTTTTCGGATCTGTTTTTGGGGTCCTCTGATGTCAAATCTAAGCTTTGGATTCCTGCCTTCAAATTTGTCGGAACACTATCGAATATTTCTATAACTGAGTTTCCATAGCTTGACAAGATGTAGGTCTTCAAGTGCAACAATGAATAATTTGTCTTCAAACTTCCTTCCAATCCTCTTCAACCCGAGATCTACACATTTACAAAGAGAGGAAATTGTTGAGCCATTTTTGGGGCTTGCCTTAGTCAAACCCCATGTAAGTATTTCCACTTCCATAATGGCAATATTGATGATAAATGGATAATTGAAAGGAAGGAATGATGAAATCACAACATGTTGCAACTCACCACCCTTCAATGGCTTCCTTGAAGGACTGAAGTCATGTACATCACCTCAAGATCTTGGATCTTGCTTGCTTAAACACTTGAATGTTTGAATACTTTGGAGACCTACAAAAGAGTTAGCCTTCACAAAACAATGATAACATGAACACACATAAACTCACATAGAATTGGACATGACGTTAGGATCTTGAATTGCTGCAATAAATCTCTAAAATGTTGCTCTTGACTTGCTCAATAGTGCTCTTGATCATAAGTTTGCCAATATTTTTTCACTTAGGTTTGAAATGATGCAATAACTAGGTATTTGTGGGCATTTAATCAATTTCCCGAAAACTAGATCCCGATGGCCGACTTTGGACAGTTAAAATTCAAATGTTAAATTGCCACAACCGACATATTTCAATTTGGAGGGGAAATAGGACACTCATGGGACACTCGCACCCAAGGCATGAGTGTCCTAGACCTATTTTCTAGGATAGTCAGTGTCGTGGGCAATGTATTAGATAAACGCAATTGATTCCCAATTGCAATTCTTCAGAAATTGTCAAAAATGAGCCATAAAATGCATAATTTAGGAAATTAAATACTCAATTAGGTCCAAGAATTTAAGGGGGACCAAACATAAGGTGAAATTGTCATGGATAACAATTTACGACGGTACATTTAGCCCCCACTTTAGTGAGAGTATGAACTTACGCTCAGACTCACACTAAAGTAGAAAATTTATGCCAAAAGGGGTCTGATTGTCCAAATGTTGAAGAGATAGGATGATTAAGGATCAAGGGAGGTGATCAAGCCCCCATGATCCAAAATCCCATGGCAAACCAACATAAGCACAAAGGAACACACACATGTAAGATATGTAGCAAGACAACATACACTTACATGTCAGAAAACATGAAGCATACACAATGAAAACACATGACACAATGGAACATAAAGATGACAACAAAATGGAAACAAACATGATGTAAACATGAAGAAGACACACAAAAACACAAGGTTAGTACTAAAAGATTCGAGTCGGTAAGGTAAAGAGACCTCAGTCTTCAATTGTCTCAAATACCAAACATCATCCATCGAATAAATGTTAGCTCCCATGAGGACTGAAGTCCTACACATCACTCATGGAACACATGGCTCCACTGGCAAACAAGATGTATTATGCTAGGTGACCATGTTAAGAAGGGGTGCTCAAATTCATGACCCAACAAGCTCCTTTATGCTAAATCCATGGACTATCTTGCCAAAGCTCACCTCAAAGAGTGCATAAAACTCACCTCAGGGGGTGCCACAAAACTTACCTCAAGGGGTGCACAAATGACAATAGGATAAAGTTAAAAACTCAAGGGATGTTGGAACAACACCACCACAAGAGATGATAAAAATAACAAAGGGGTTTTGCTTAATACAATAAAAGGTCACAACTTAGAAGATATCACTCATGACATCACCAAGAGAGGAAAAGTCATGGAAAAAGAAATTCACACCTTAGGGAATACTAGCCATAGCATTACCACAAAGGGGAATGTCATATGCTAAGAAAGGTCACACTCTTGAGAGATATCAAGCCCAATATCACCACCAAAGAGACACTCACATAGATTAAGAAGGCCACACTTTGATTAACAAGATCACACTTCCTAGATGTATGCTATCATCACTAAGAAGGGACTATTCCTCATGCAAACAATAAGCATGGGACTATATACCCACCCC